>JAABKK020016174.1:0-20436 GCA_011634745.2 Catotricha subobsoleta
GTGTTATAGTGCTAATATTTTCTATAAATTCGTGATAAAATGAGTTAAATAGTTAGTGAAAATAATATTAGTGATATGTATAATTAAACATTTATAATATATTTTATTCATATTTACGACAATTTACAATAAGTTACAATTTTTCATCATTTTTAATTCGCCGTTTAACGCCCTATAACCATCGACGATTGCAAAAAAAAAAAATTTTTTGCGCCCCTAAAGCTACGCTTGAGCGTCGCGCAGCTATCCCGTTTATTCTTATACAACTGCTGGATGGTAGCTGTCATCAGGAAATTGCTTATAGGCCACTTCCCGGTGACAGCTGCCCTCGGCCATCCAGCAGTTACATAAGAAAGAACGAGAAAGTTGTATACGAAATCTTGCAACTATCCCGTTCTTTCTTATACAACTGCTGGACGGCAGTTATAATCGGGGAATTGCCTTCTAGTTAGTTTTGTTTGCGCTGATTTTGAAAATATAAATGAAATTCGTATGGCAACACTGCTCGAAAGTGTATTGCTTTTTATGAATTTGATAAAAGAAGAATGATTTATGTCAACAAAAGTGTTTTTATATTCTTATAGAAATAGAATGTAATAACTAATTTTGGTTTTAATTAATTTAAAACGATAAAAAATAAAAAGATATTCGTACATTATTTAGAAAATTTAAAGTGTATATTTGATTAATAATTGTAAGTATTTCTATAGCAAAATTACACAAAACTTTTCGTAAATTTACATTTCGGAAAATTTGCAAGTTTCATCACACCATCACATACAATTAAGGTTATGTGGAACAGAAAAAATATATATTCTTTTTTTTTGTTAAGAAACAATTTAAACTAGAAAATAATAGATCTTATGTTTATTTACAGATGACATCAAAAAAATTATCTTCCATCACACCACGTAAATTTTATCAAGCACTTGCGCTAACATCCAGTATTTTATTTCCGAAATATCCTTGTTATTATTTTCCTGCATTTCTATTGATTCAACTCTATAACAAATTGATTACGTTAAAAAACCAAAAATATCTTTTAGTGCCAATACCAAAGCAATACTTTAGTATTTTAACGAAAAATGAATTTCTGAAATGTGAGCACATTTGCTTTGTATCAGAAGCAACACATGACGAATATGTTAAATTTAAAGATTTAAACTGGATAAATTTATTATTTAATGACACCACAAATAATCTAACAACTAAATATTCAGATGTCAATGAATCAATGGATATTGTTCAGACAATTTTAAATAAACCAAATTCAATGGTTTTAGTTCCAGTCGTGTCAGTCACAAAATGCCAATCGAATTGTGTATTTGTTAGCGAAAATTGTTATCAAAATTTTTGTGACAAATATAAATTGAACGATGTTGAACGAATTTTTGTACGTCTTCAATCATTTAATGACGAACAAATTGTTCCACGGTTAGCAAATCGAGCCACAATTTTTTTAATTAATAATCCATATGAAATTTCTCTTGACATCACCGATGATATCTTATCAAATTATTTTAATACACCGCGTATTTTATATCGCAATTACACATACGAAATTTCTTTAGATGAGAACTTACTTGGCACTTCACTATTTTCACAATATTTTCACATTTTTACAAATTTAAAGAAAATCTATTTTCGATGTGTACATCTCGAATCAATCGATAATCCATTTGAAATTATGGCTGTTGTGGTCAAAGGTTCAACAACATTACAACAGACTACAACCATTAATTATCCAGTACCGAGACAACATTTTGATGATATATGCTTTATTCCGGCATGTCCATGGGGCCTTACAAAATATTTTAACGAATTGAAATCATCTATTGTTCCGTTTATGGGAACTATGTCCACAACAATTTCAACAAATACAAATGATCGACGCAGCTGTAGTCCATCAACCAAATCATCTCAGTTATTATCAAATCGAATTTTTCCAACATTTTTGGTACAAGGTGAACGTGGTTCAGGAAAGAGACGTGTCGTTCATGCTGTTGCACAAAGTCTTGGTCTTCAACAATATAGTGTCGATTGTGCTGAAATCGTATCACAAATAGCTGCACAAACTGAAGCCAAATTAAAATTAGTACTCGCCAAAGCCAACATATGTGAACCGTTAATTATTTGTTTACATAATTTTGAAACGTTTGGCATTGATAATGAAGGTCATGAGGATTTACGAATACTATCAATGTTTCAAAATGAACTACATATTTTATTTACAAGGAAACGTGCATTTCCAATCATTTTAATTGCATTGACAAGTGAACCAACAATAAAACCATTGATTCAACGACAATTTTTAGAAATCATAAAATTACAGCCACCCAACAAAGATGAACGTTATGATAATTTACAATGGTTATTTCACAGAGAACTGATTTCACAGGAAATTTTCAATAAAAAAAATATTGAAAATGTTTCATTGTTTAATAGTCAAAATATTGAAAATGCAAAAAGTTATTTAACCAAATACTATGCAAGTGTCAAAGATTATGATATTTTACGAGTGGTAGCTGATAAGTCACAAGGATTTCTATTTGGTGACCTCAAGCTACTTTTCGATAATAGCACAAGCCACATGTCAACCAACATTAATTTATCAGAATCAGATAATTGTTTGCAACTTGAGGCTTTTGAAAAAAAATTAATAAAAATGCAAGCAGACTTTTCTGATAGTCTTGGTGCTCCGAAAGTTCCACGTGTTCTTTGGTCTGACATTGGTGGTCTAATTAAGCTTAAGGATGAAATTCAAAGTAGTATTGGCTTGCCACTAAAACATATGCATTTAATGGGGAAGAATATGAGACGATCTGGTATATTGTTGTATGGTCCACCAGGTGCGTTCTCAAGAAATTAATCTCCAATTTCTGATAAATTTAAAATATTGTTATTAATAACGAGGCATTTGTTGTTCCTTTTTTATTGGCAGGTACTGGAAAAACATTAGTAGCTAAAGCTGTTGCAACCGAATGTAACTTAAGTTTCTTGTCAGTGCAAGGTCCAGAACTCTTAAACATGTATGTTGGACAAAGTGAACAGAATGTTCGAGAAAGTTAGTTCTTTTTCTCTGGTTTATTATAGAAATGCAATAATGTATTTTATTTTATTCCTTATTTTAGTTTTTGCGCGAGCTCGTTCGGCTGCGCCGTGTGTAATTTTTCTGGACGAATTAGATTCATTGGCTCCTAATCGTGGTGTTGCTGGAGATTCTGGTGGTGTTATGGATCGTGTTGTTAGTCAATTATTAGCTGAAATGGACGGAATGACTTCTGGTGAAAGCAATTTTGTATTCTTATTTCTATTTAAATTCCAATTAATATGTAAAGTGAATATTTTAAAATACAGAAAGTGAACCACATAAACCAATTTTCATATTGGCTGCAACAAATCGACCAGATCTTATAGATCCAGCACTATTACGACCCGGCCGTTTTGATAAACTATTATACGTTGGTCCATGTACAACTGTTGACGATAAATCAGCCGTATTAATTGCACAAATGAAAAGGTGAAATTATATTTTTAAAAAATCCTTCTTCTTCATTATTTTAATATTAGTATTCTATTTAAATACGGAACGAATTTTACACATTTGAAAACCAAACTTTAAATTAATTTTAGATTCACGCTTGCGAAAGCATTAAGCATAAAATCAATTGTTGAGCTACTTAAAGAGGATATGACTGGTGCAGATCTATATTCGATATGCTCCAATGCATGGTTAAGCGCCGTTCGACGCACAATAGTGGAGCACCAAAATGGTAAGTAAGAGTGATTTTTATAGTACATTTTTCAGTCTCATACTGAAGTTCTGCAATCGATAGTTAGTTTTTTGTGGTGATTCTTATCATAAATCTTCATATAAAACCACATTTTAATATTAAAGATGAAACCAAAGATGAAACTTTCATATAAAATAAAAAATGAATTAAAATAGTTATATTGGAATAGTTTTACCTACAATTAAGTTTTAACGGCATTATTCAGTGCACTAATATTTTGTAAATATGATTACTTTTATTGAGCCTTATATTGCTCTAAGTAATTTAATTATATTTATGATATGTATCGAAAAATTATGCAACGTATTTCATAATAACCATTACATTTTTATAATAATCTTATCTTGTTGTTATTGTTAGTAGATAAATAATACTCACATTATAATAAAAAATAACCAACCAAATATATGTATAATATTGTTTATATTATATAGGCACGTATTTATTGGTTCAGTATTTAACAAGCTGCCAATAAATTGGCACAGGGCTTCATTTTTGTAGTGATGGATAGAAATGTTAAAAAATCGTGATTTTATTTTTAAATTGTTATTAAATATTAGTATTATTTTTCAAAATCTATTATTTTAACAAATAAATTCTTTTCTCAAAAAGTTACGTCGATTGAAAGCATAATTTTTTTTGACGCATGATAACGCATCACCATGCGTTTTTCCCGCTGCGGCAAATTGGACACTTACGTTTCACGCCGAGCTCTACAACATAGTTAAATTTTAAGAAAATCGTCGGAACGGTTTTCGAGACATTCATAAAAAAAGGACAAAAAAAAAATCACGATTCCAAAGCTTCCATTTTTTTTCAAAAATGAAGCAAAATGAATGTTCAGTAAAAAAAAAATTAGGGTGACCCAAAATATTAAAATGTCGTGGATATATCAATATATGTGATAGGCGGTAGCGCACTGAGCTTTCGTGCCGCTCTAGGCTAGCAAACAAGAAACTCAAGAATGCCACCCTATGATTTTTGTTTGTTGGCATAATCTGAGATTCGAATCAATAAAGCTGGTATTACACGTAAGCATACATGCACACGCTTTTGATTTCAGGGAGGGGTAGATTTGCAAAATTAAGAGAGGGTAATTTTTTTTTTTTTTTCATCGACGATTGCAAAACAGCCTCAAAAAGTTGCGACCCAAAAAAAAAAAAAGGTCTTCACTTTCATTCAACAACATCGACGATTGCAAAATCGACTTAAAATAAAGTAGCGACCAAAAAAAAAAGTTTGAGGTAGGGTAATTTTCAAAATCGAAGTAGGGTAGTTTTCAGAAACTGAAAAAACATACTATTTTCTGTTCAAAACCTGAAAAAACATACTATTTTTCGGCAAAATCGACAGAGGGTAAGATTTTTTTCAAATCTAGAGAAAATTGGAAAAAGTTATTGTTTTGGTGGAGGTTGGACCGCATTTTTGAATCACATGAAGCAAAAAACACTACAAATCGATTCTAAAACCTATATATTTTCAAGAACCGACTATGCTGCGTTCTAACGTTTAATCACTTACATCTAAAAATCACTAGCTAACAAATAAACGCCATCAGTTCATTTTAAAAAATGAGCAATTTTACGTACATACGATGATTTATTTGTTGGGACAAAACATGACTATTTAGTATTTATGTGAGGCAGGAAAAGAGAATCGGTACTATTTTAATAAAAATTCAAATATACAAGAGATATATTTTGACAAAATTAAGCCAATGGATTGGTACACGACTTCATTTTTGTAAGAAATTACAGATTCTTACTTTTCACAACATTTTAAGCATTTTCGCATCATTAAGAAACAAAAAAAAAAAATTGGTATATTTCGGTGACTAATTTCTGTATGAATAAAACTCAACATTCGAATTTTTAAGAGCCTGGGTAGTCTCTTATGACATCAAATTTTACGAACTTAAACAGCCTTGCGGGTCTCTATCAAAACTCATTCAAATTCAATAATATTGGGAAAATTTATTTTGTTCGCGCAAAGCATCACAGGCTGTTCAAAATTCGAATTTTGGTTTTTTCTGGTCACTCTAATATATATTTATATACCTATCTATATATTAGGTAGGTATATATTTAAAAAAAAAATGTGTTTCATAAAAATTACAATTCTACAATTTTGGTAATTACTGTAACTCATTAACGCATTAATGTGCTTTGGAGTCTTCACTGAGTTTTTCCAGCTCGTCAAAATATACAACTTTGCCAAAATCACAATTCATGTATGACTAATCGTTTTTAAGAAATTTCACGTCTTATGTTGACAAACTTGTGAAATTGTAGCTATAAAGTGACCGAGCCTCTGTCGCTGTCATCTGTCGCTTTTCTTGACGAATCATCTAGATGAATTGTGTTTTTGGCAAAGTTGTTTTTTTTTGACATGTTGAAAAAACTCACTGAAGACACCAGAACACATTAATCCACCGTTAAGAGTTATAGTAATTTGCAAATTGTAGAATTGTGATTCTTATGAGAAAGAGCCAAGAAATCCTTTTTAGATGTAAAAGATAAATACATTTTTTCGTATGTTTTATTCCCCTCTCTCATACATTTTTGGTGCGCCTGTATAAGATTTTTGCTGTAAAAGCGACTTTTATGAACTATGAAAAAAATAAACAAATAACTACTTCAGTAATTTATTTTTATTTTTATTAATTTGCTTTAAAAAAAAATCAAAAGGCGTGTATTACACTAATTTTTTTTTATTAGAAAGTAACTATTCAGTCAATTATTATAGCATTGTGTTGTTCTACAGCTTCTCCTTCGACACAATTGCTTTCATCTCTTGGTACGCATGATTCAAGTTCAGAACTCCAATAGCCTGAATAGCACGCTAGTCGATATGCTCTTTGATTATAACAGAAATAATAAAGTCTACAATCTGGATTTGGAAGATATACAAATTCTGATCCGTCCGTTATATGTTCACAAGCTCTATATTTTGGATGGTTTGTATCTTCTGAATCCTCAGGTAAGGATGGTTGCTCCGGTTTTGGTTCAGTAGTAGGTAGCGGTAATTCTGGATTTGGAACTACTGGTGGTTGAGGTAGTGGTAATTCAGGATTGGGTAGTACTGGTGGTTGAGATGGTGGCAACTGATCAGGTAGCGATGATGGTGGTTTTGTATCATCAGTAGGAGGTTCAGGATTTATTGTTGGTGCGTCTACTTCTGGCCATTCATCAGGGTCAGTTGAATTTAGAGGTGGTAAATCAGGCAATGGCCATCCACCAGTAGGAGGTTCAGGAGTTATTGGTGGTCCTGGTAACCATATTGGTGGTCCTTCTACTTCTGGCCATTCTTCAGGGTCAGTTTGATTTAGAGGTGGTAATGGTGGCCATAAACCAGGAGGTCCATCGGGCAAATTTGCCCAGGGATCAGTTTCATTTAGTGGTGGTAGATCAGGGAATGCTGGCCATTCTCCATTTGGAGGCCTTAATTCAGGATCAGTTGTATTTAGTGGTGGTAGACCAGGCAGTGGAGGCCATTCACCGTTAGGTGGTACAGGTTGCCATCCCTCTGGCCATTCGTCGGGATCAGTTATGTTTAGTGGTGGTAGACCAGGCAATGGAGGCCATTCACCATTAGGGGGTGCAGGTTGCCACCCCTCTGGCCATTCTTCAGGCCCCTGAGTCCATTCTTCAGGCCATTCCTCAGGCCCCTGAGTCCATTCTTCAGGCCATTCCTCAGGACCCTGAGTCCATTCTTCAGGACCCTCAGTCCATCCTTCAGGTTCTCCAGACCCCTCAGGCCATTCTATGGGTGGCCATGGCTCTGGTGTTGGTGTAACAACACAATTTGCATCCCTAGGCCAATCACAAACCTTTATTGCATCATTAAAATGTAGTCCTTCAGGACAATTCGTGGCAATAAATTTATCAGTAGTATCACATACTAAATATGAACCGCAATTCGTTGGATGTTTTTCGTAACGTGTATCATTCGATTCATAATAATTACAAGTATCCCCGACTTTATAGATCCGGAATGATGGAATGGAAAAACAATTTACACTAATTAGTGATAAACACACAAAACTCAAAAACAGTAAAAACTGTTTCATTTTCTTATGTGACTTAACTATAGTCGAAATAATATACACGACTCGGTTCAACTGACTTAAATAAAATCCTTGCTTTAAGTAAATCAGTCTCTGGCCGAGTATTTATTATATATAAAAATTTTCAAGTTTATGCACAAGTATTTCATAAATTTTCTTTGCAAATTATCTATCAATAATAATTAATAAAATATGATAAGAAAATAATTTGACCAATAAGACAGTAAATGTGCAAACGAAAAATGATAAAACTAATTCTAGAAAGCTTTTCAATCCATATTTATGATACCTTTCCTTTGTTCATTAACTCAAAAGTCGATTAATACCAAGATTTCAAATACTACGAATTTTTTTTGTTTAATGATGATATGATTAAAAGTAATAAAACAATTCAAATTTTATTCCACGTAATTTCAATTTAAGACAAACAAGTCAATAATTTTGTCTTAGTCTTTGTAATCTATTAACGATTTGATAATGAAGGATATACTTGTCGGTAATTAATCATCACACGAAATAAATCAATAAATATCATTCATAATGTAATACATAATAAACTTATATTTTGTTTATTTTCAATTATTAAAAACGAATTTTTCTTATACAAATATTTTAACGTCAAAATTTTATTGTTTGGCAAATTTCGATTTCTTCTAGTGGAATTATTTTAATTAATTCACATTGTACACAATGTACATTTACAAATTTAAAATGTACAAAAAATATCATGAAGATTTCTGAATAATTACGTCTTTTGTTGAAGATAGTTTTTTGAAAGAATTATTTATTAATTTCCATTTTTATTACAGGTAAATTGTCATCAAATGATCTGAATGCAGAAAATGTTATCGTCAATTTGGATGATTTTAAAGTAGCTGTGAGTAATTTTATACCATCAATAAGTAAAAAGGATTTGGATTATTTTAATAAATTAAAGGCTAACTTCAGTCCATCGAAATAAGGTAAACTGTTTCAAAAATAATTTGTACTTAATAATTTTATCTGTTATTTATTTTGTAATCGTAATTAAAAATACCAAAAACACAATTTTTATTTTTATTTTTTTTTATTTACTTTTATTTTATAACAAATAAATTAATAATAATGATTAAAAAAAAAGAAAATAGTAATTATAATTAATTTATTATAATATTAAATTTATAAAAAAAAGTCTAAAACGTAATTGAACCGATTCGATGTACACAAAAAAAAAGTCACAGCCTTATTTTAATTTTTTAATTTTTTTGTAATATTCATGTGCATTTAAAAGCATCGACTATTTCCAATACAAATTATTCAGGCAAGAATTAAATTACAATTATTTTATTACTAATATATTAAATAAATTAAATTTATAATTTTGGACTATTTTAATTAAAAAGTCTTAATTTTACTATTTATTTGATTGTATCAATAATTTTTTTTTATGTTTATTTTTAATAATGTTTTCCATAATTAGAACTTATTTATTTTTGTTTTCGGGTAATTTATTTAACTCTAATATTATTTTTTAAGATAATTAATTATTAACTAATATTTATATATATATATATAGAAACAAATGGAAACTAACAATCTAACCGAATTTGCAAAAAAATAAATAAATAAATATTTTTAAAAATGACAAATTTAAACAAGTCTTTGTTTACATTTTGTTAATACACAAAATTTCTTATATTTAAAATTAACAAAAATTGATAAAAACGAAATCCTTTTATTTAAGATAGTTTTTAAAAATCATTAAAAATAAAATAAAATATTGAATAGAAAGACTCAATAGTTTGTTAATAATACCTAAAATTAAAATTAAATTTGATTTTTCCAGTCAAGATGCATGGAAAAGTTTTCTTATATGTATAATTGTATATTATAATGAATTAAGTAGGTTGTTATGAACCAGACAAAAATATCTTGATAAAATTAAAATAAATTAAGGTATTGTTTTCAATTATGACAAAATTAATCAATTAACGTTGTACCGACTATCTTGGTAATGTTTATCATAATTTCTATCATAAGTTCTATGGTACAAATGGATTTAATGGTTCTTATTAAATTATAAGACCGGATATATATATTTTTGAGGCACTTTAAAACTGATTGCTAATATTTAATTGTTGTTGTTTATTTTGTGAATAATAATATAAATTGTCAGTTAAAAGTAATACGAATAGAAAATATTTATGTCCGATCTTCTCTGCTGATACGTTAATTATTATGGTACTGATCAATTTCATTATTTAATACCTATCTATATATAAATTTCGTTAATTATTCTTTTATGTATGATAACATTTTTGGTTAGTTCAATAATTGAAACATTGAAGACTATATGCATCACCATTTCTCCATCACAATAATATATAAATTTATAGTGGAATACTTATTTAATCGCTCATCATCGAATCGATATTGTAAAATTTAATACGTATTTTCATGACTCAAACAAAATAATTTAATTCTCTCCATAATAAATAAATTGTTCACACCATGTTTGTACGCCATCCATATTTGAGCAGCACATTGGAAATGCATTAGTCGCTTTGGTTGCCTTAGCGCAACGTTGACATAATTCCATAACTGCTTGATTTGAGAAGCACGGTTTTATTTGTCTTTTTATTTCATCCGTAATTTCCACCTCAAATGGTGCTGATGATAAATGTCGTCGTGCATGATTTTTACTATTATTTTCATCTGATGGTCGACATTGACCTGTATTTATGCTTAACAAACATAATATCACTGCAATATAATATATCGATACTTGTCGCACCTGAAATAATAATAAAAACAATATATAAACAAAGGTTTTTAAAGGTTTTGAAAAGTATTTTTAGAATTTAATCGAACAAAAATAACTCATTAATTTAATTTCAGTTAAATGCTTTTTTGGCTCGTGCGTCTTTTTTTTTTTATTTTTTTTTTGTATAAAGTGCACGTTTTACCACGTTTACAGTAATTATGGGACAACTGACAAAAAAGTAAAGTCATTTGAGTTTATTCAATAATTATGAACAAAATGCTGATGAGCCTTGCTTTCGAATTTCATAACAAATGAAAATTGAATTTTGTGTTGTCATAAACTTTGAAACTAAACAAGCTTGTGTTGTCTACATTATTATTAATTTTTTTTAATATATATGCTGAGTCATTTGAATTTATTTTATTTCGCATGCGGCATAAATGTCGGCGATTTAAATATAAAATATTTCTTAACTAATTGAAAACCACAATAATAAATGTCTAATCAGTATGTTTGTTTAATTATTATAAAGATTAAGATTATTTCGTATGCCATTTGATTACAAGGCGCCGCGATCAATAACCCAACAATTAAAAAAATCTATTCAGTTCAGCACTAACTACGTTTTTTCTTTGTTTTTTTTTTAAGTAGTTGTAAATTGTAATTATATGTTTTGAAAATATAAACAAAATACTAAAAGGTAAGGTCGCAATGTAATATTGATAATAATTATTAAATCAGCATGATTATTTGGAACAGTATTACATCAACTAACTAATTGTTTGTAATGATATTATTGATAATTTGTCGTCCATTTTTATTTAAAATGACTAAAAATATGAAATTTAAGTTAACGAAATAATTTCGATTATTTGCAATAATTATTCAATTAAAATTTAATTACATGCAAATTAGTATTTTATGCATAACTACTGGTCATTAACCATAGCACGTGATAAATTTTGTAAATGTTACGCTTATGTTAGAATTTCACTTCACTTTTCTTAGTTGAATTTCATGCTATCACGTTTTCAAATTTAAAATAGATTAATCATAGATTCAGTTCAAATATTTGCCATACGGCATAATCGAAGAACATACTTATAAAGACCATCGTGGTCACATCCATGCATATGCCATACACAAAAACCCAATGACCTAATCAATAGTTACTAAAAACAAGCATTTATTGCTTTTGTGATTTTTTGTTTTGAAATGTCACGATGAGCTGATTAAAATGTGCAAACGGCTGTTACAAAATTTGTAAACATTTAAAATTGTTTGTTGACTATGATTTTTGTTAACGCTGGATAATTTTTATTGATAACTAATTTGATTTTGTTAATTTTGGTTAAAATATTTTATGGCATCATAGAGGGCACAAGGTTGCAAAATAAACAAAAATTTATTAATTCAGAAAAAAAAAATGATTCTTAGCTGAGTGGAGAACACGTGTTTCGTTTTATATTTTAGGTACTTTGTACCTAAAACCGAAATATTTATAGAAATGTGTTTAATGATTGTGTTATGAGCGGAATAAAATCATTTTTGTTGGTTTTTTTTTATACAATTTAATTTCAGTTGGCTTTCCCCTTTTTAAAATAAATACAATTTCACTGTAAATATGATTGCAGACGTCAAAAGTGAAATGGAGCAGATACACCGATGTGCTTATGGACTTCAGAGAAATCCCTTAGAGAGGTTTATTTGAGTTTTAGTTTCGATAGAAGAAGATAGAATTTTTCAATCGATCAATTTTTTTTCGTTTTTGGTCCTTTAAAAAGAAGTTAAAACAGAAAAGCGTGAATAAATTTAATTTTTTACAGCAAACAAACCAAAAGTTGGAAACATTATTTTAATTCTTAGCTTGAAATTATTATTATTGTAGTTTTACTCTTAATTTCTTTAGAAGTAAGAAGAAATTAATTCACACAAAATATACTTTGTTGTCGTCACATTTTTATATCATGTAAATATAAATAAAACAGAACATTTTCTTTAAGTTTATTTTTAGAAAATTTGGTCATTATCAATTATAAATTATATTACAAATTTTAAAAATAACAACAAACCGAAAAAAAACAACAGAGGAACAAAACACAGAAAAATAATAAATTCTTTTAATGCGCCGCAATATTTTATAAATTGATTAAAATTAAAACAGAAATTAGAATTATTTTTTTCTTCACAACTAATGGCACTAATTATTTAATTTTACTTCATTTTTGAGAAATTTGGAAAAACTCGAAAAAAATCAAGTATTGGTTTGAAATTTTTTTTTTTGAACTACATAATTCGTTTTTGTATTATGGGATCTAATTTTTTGTTATTTTTTTGCACTTTTTTTACATTTTGAGGTGGAACGCGGGTGTGGCCGGACGGATTTTGATGGTCAATATACCAAAAGACACAGAATTAAATTTCTGTGAAAATATATGTACTGGCTTTTTTTTTGAACCTACGAACCTCGGGATTTTTTTTTTTTTTTAATTTCTTACAAAAATAAAGTCGTGTACCAATCCATTGGCAGTTTGTTTATATGTAGTAAAATAAGTTTAATTAAACAGGATTTTCTGTTAAAGTCAATTGGTTTATGCTGTGCTTTTGTAATCAGTAACTCGAAATTACCATTACAAAAATATACTTCATTTATATTTATAACAAAAAATGGGCTTTACTTTTCGGTACGAGCTATAAATCGAGTTATTTCTATTTGCTAAAAATTCAAATCTATAAGATAGGTATTGAAATTTCCTATAATTTTGATGTTAAATCATGGGATTGACTATATACCACCCAAAATAGTGATTTAAAGTAAAAATGGCCTATATACATCCAAAAGTATTTTGGTGATATATGGCCTATTTATACTATTTGCACCCATGGATGGTATATAGTATATGTATGCACTATTTACACCCAAATCTCTAAAACATTGCATATTCTCTTTGTCAGAAGCAAACAAAAAGTACATGAATATAATATCCCATGGGTGCGAATAGTATAAATGGGTAAATAGTCTATATAGCAACAAGTCACATTTAGGTGTAAATAGGCCATTTTTAATATATGCACCCATGGGTATAGTAAAAATAGCCTAATTACCACCCAAAATGGTTTTATATAGTACTTTCGGTCTCTTTGCCACTCATTTTTTTTTTTTGGCTTTAAATAGTATTTTCGGCCTATTTACACTCGATATTTTTAATATTAATAATTTTGATTTTCATCGTAATAAACGAAAGAAAAAAAAAAAATTGTATTATGGTTAAATGATATTTAAATTAAATATTTTTCTATTTTTTTTTTTCAAATTTTTAATTGCCAAGTTGCGTTTATTCTGATTCTCTTTAAGTTAAAAATATTCTTAATATCCTAATTGAAATAAACATTAGGGCTCAGAAGCTGAAGTTTTATTTGTTATAATGAAAATGGTTAATAAAAGCAATAAACAATTTTATGACTTTAATAATATCAATAAGCTTTTGGGAAAAAAAACAACTTCTTTGGAACAAACCGGTTTTAATCAATTGTCCGGTTTTTTCCAGGCTTTTTTTTAAAAAAAAATGATTTCTTTGCATATTACTGAATTGAAAGTACAAACATATTCACCAAAACTATTGGACTTGTATTTGATTTCTTCAAAAATGCATAAAATCGACATAATATTTCTATAACAATATAAATATTATTAATTGGCATTTTATTGTTAAATAATAGACAGAGAATTTTATCAATGTTTCAAATGTAATAGAAAAATATATATATATTTTCTGCTTGTCAAATTAAAAACAAAATCAAAAATGTATATTGAAATAAAACTCAATGTCAATAATACACCAGGCGATTCTCAATAAACTAATAATCTTCACGAGGTATTAATTTTTCAATAACAAAATATAAAAATTTACTTTAAATTCATTTAATTATTTATTATTTTGTTTGTACATTCCACATTGATAAACATTTAAAAAAAAAAACAATCCTTTTAAATTTTGATTCAAACCGTTTTCATTGTATAGGTCAATATAGGCCGATAATATTTAATTACCTCCTCGATTATTTGGAAAAAAAAGAAAAAAAAATACAGAAGAGATTATCTGATAGAGCTTGTTTTGTTATTACTCGTGTGTTCTTTTGGTTGGTCATCATATTAAAATATTATTTTTTTGTTCTATCAGAATATGCTTTAATAAGTTAAACACATACATAATAAAAATTAAATTTAAATTTATAATTAAGAAATTTCCAGAAATTGTTCACTCGTCATTTTAAATCTCACTAATTTAGAGATTATTTATATTTATTTTTAACCGCTTTGTTTGGGGCAATCCAGAAGATAGGAATGGAAATAATTCTAAGATTGATACAGTTGATGTTAAATTCCGTTCTGTTTCAAAATTAAATAAATAAATTGTTTCGGAATTAAAATATGATATATATTTATATTTTCCAGATAATTATATATATTTGATTTCGGTAAGTTGTTATATTTTAATATTTTCAATAAAATTAACAAAAAAATAAAACAAAACAAAACAAAACAAATGATATAAGTCTAATTTTCAAAACTTTAAAGTCTTTATTAAAATGATCAATAGCCCGGCAAATTTTATGGTTTTCAAAAATCAAATAATTGTTTACAAAAACGATCCAAAATTTCGATCTTTAGTAAGATTTTTGTGTCTATTTGAGTATCGACGTAGTTGAACATAATGTTAAGCACTCTCTTCCTATCGAGCTGATCCGTTTTGCGACTGAGAAGTTTGCTTGTTAAAAATTAGATTTATCACTAATTGGTTTGGGAGATACAGCATTATAAAACATTAATCATATTGACATTTATTTACATCTTTATTTTTAACCGATTTTAGCTAAAATTTAAATCAATTCAAAATCTGGAAATTGTTTAGAACTTTAACTGAAACAAGTTTATTTATTTCAATTTGAAATGATTTTGTGTTTATTTTTTGTTTTTGTTTAAGGCGTTAATTTTGATTTTGATTAACAATTTGAAGTAGAAAAAAAAACACTGTACTTAGCTATCTTTAATATATATGTACACAAAGTACATGAAAAGATCTCTATTACCTTATTTGTAATATTTTTCTTATCAAATGATAATCAACAAATATTTTTCGGAGACTAAACATCAACAATCAATTTATATTCGGAAATTGAAAAATGTCTTAACACTATAACGCACATGACTTTTACTGATTAATTGAAATATTTTAAATTGTTCTTTGTTTTTTTTTTTTTTTTTGCACTCTGAATCTGAATATAAGCTAAATTAAATGTGTACGAGGTAGATAAGGAAATCGTGCAAATATGAAAAATTATTTAAATTAATGTTATAATAATATTAATTTAAGAAGAAAAAAAAATACTTACTTTAAACAGTTTACTACTCATTAAATTTGTCATTTTGTTGATTTTTTGATTGTTGTTGTTGATGTCTTTAATATGTTTGGTCAATTTCTTGTTTATATCCTTTCTTATCGTAATGACTTTTAGCTTAAAAAGCCACTGAACGTATTACAAAAAAAAAAATACTTCCCTAAATTTACCACAATTTTCAGAATTATTTTAGAAGTAAACTGATGTTATAGAACAAAGATATTTTTTTTTTAAAATGAAATTAACTAATTAATTCAATTAATTCACTAATACACTGTTCGATATCCCGGGTATCTAAAGAATGTATTTTGTTTGTATCAACAATTTAAAGCATATAGTAAAAAAAATAATAATAAATAAAAATATAAACATTAACTAAATAATTAGATTATTTGTAAAACAACTTCTTCTGTGGCTTATTTCAAATGTACTGAACATCTATCATTTTCGTCAAATATTTATATACACACAGGCTACGCTCAAAAATGACGTGCGCGATCAAAAACAGTAAGCACTAAATTATTATTTTTTCATATATCAGCAGCAATTGTTAAATATTCGATTGTACTGGATTGTTGTTACCTATTATGTTGTAATAAATAAATATTATATTGAAATTCATTTAGGTGCTCATTGAGTAAAATTTTGTATATATATTTTATGGACTTGTGCAAATATAATAAAATCTAGTCAGAATATGATGATGATGCCGGTTTTTTTTTTTTTTTAAATCAGCACTATAATTCTTAAGAAATAGTAGGTACGTTATCGATTGAACGCTTGATACGTGATAAAGTTTATTAGATATATATAATACATAATATATAATATATATATAAATATTTTATTTTATTTTTTTTGGTCATCATCATACCCGATAATATGTTGCCGTTAAATATAAGACATATTTCGGTGGCTTCTGACCTCCATTTCTAAAATGATATTTAAATAAAACATGTGATTTGCGACATGTGATTAATATAACGAATGAAAACTTATTACATGTTTCTATTTTCTTAAATGTGATTGAAAATTAATAAGTTCGATGGAATTGGCTGATTATTAATTTAATTTCATTTCATTTAAAGAAAAGAATTGAATGTTTTTTTATTTTAAAAACGAATGCAATAGCAAGCAGAATCACATAATCTGTTTCCCAGACAGCTATTTACAAACAATTAAATTATTTTGAAATAGGAATATTAATATTTATAAGAGACGGCTAGTATGTTTTTCCAAGAATTCTGAATTAATATTTTACATTTTTTTGCAGACTTTCGAGAGCACAAGTCGTATCATAACGTATTGTAGATTTTATCAAATCAGATTAATATCTGATTGAACTGGTATAATGTGCTTTGGACATATTCAATAACAATAAAATGTCAAATTAGTCTTGTCTCAAAGAAATAATAAAATAAAAAGAAATTATCGTCTCAAAAGTATATTAAAATTATCGTAAGAATTTTTAATTTTTTTTTTTTTTAAATATTATTAGAAACTGAATGAATTATGAAAAAAAGTTTAAAGTAATAATGTTTAAGTTTGTAAATCTATTTAATTGTTTTATTCACTCGACAACTATTGAATAATGAAATTAAATGTCAATTTATTGCTAATGTTTGGTTACAAACCATTTAAACTAAACAGTTCGCATATTGTCCCTAACAAAATATATGCGATGGGAGTTTTTAATACCTGAATATTTACCATACATATTTATATTTAATCTGAAAAAGTTCATGTTATATTTTAAACGCATTATATTTTGTACCCAAAAATAGAATTTAGAATCACTTAAGAAGTAAAATTTTCTTTATTGAAATAATTTTCTTTTGAATCTCTGCCTACATATTTCTTTTCATCAGAAAACGTTATCTTTTGATAACTCTAATGACAAAAAAAAAATCCCATTTAAATAATCTATTTTTATCAAATAATTAGCTTTGCAAATTTCTTTGGCAAAACGAGATAAATGAAAACAAAATAAAAACCATTTAGAAATTATGCAGTCAAATTCGAATATATGATTGTGAATGTCAGGATGTTTTTAGTCAAATTAGATAATCTGATTATAAAAAACCCTATTGAAAAAGATGAGGAAAAAAGACCGTAGATATACATGATTTAAATTTATTTTTTATAAATCACTTTTAAAAATAAGTTTTTCAAATTTTCAAATCATCCGAACCACAAATGAATTGAAATAAAACAAATTATCGGGTTTTTCTTTTTTCAATAAGCGGAAAAAGTATAATTTAAACATCTAGGTCGATGTGCATTTTTGCGTTTTTTTTTTATTTGCTTCAAATGTAATGATTGCATTTATTAATATAATCACTTGGATAATATTCGATTATTATACTGTTATATCCAGTGCCGCCTTCAGGAGACTCTAAGCCTCAATCCTGTTATTTCAGCATAGCAAAAACTATTAATTATGCGTATATGACTACAATAAAGTCGACGTCTCTGGTTCAATGGTTCAATTGCTCTATATATCATTTCAAATGATGTATATTTATATTATTCACGATAATTTTGATTTCATCATTTATTTAATTTTTTGCACATTTCTCACGCTATGAAATGTTGATAAGAAAAAAAAATAATCTCTGATTTTATTTATTGCGTATAATCACTACAAAAAGATTATAAAAATAAATCGTAAATTTTTTTTTCTGTTTTGTTTCTTTTTTTTTGGTAATAAATTAATTATAGGCAATCACAATTTGAATAAACATCAACTAAATGAATTAAAATCTCTTCAATTTGTTCACAAATAAAATACATTTACAATATAAATTATTATTTGATAATTTTCTATTTAAATTTGTGTTTTAATTTAATGAGTTCTTGTGAAAAATGTATTTGATAATAAATTTACAGTAATGTTCAACCATATACCATACGTCTTCTTTTTTTTTTTTATATATATTCATAAGTCTGAAGATATTTGGTGTTGTGCTAAGTCATGTTGTGTATTTTCGTGTCGCATCTAGAACGATAATGATTTTTTTTTTTTTTATAAATATATTTTTTGTACTACACTATTAACTATTTATAATGTTATTACTCACTTTCAAAACATGACGAAATAACGAAATATTATTTCACCTGTAAAATTTCATGGGTACCTCTTACCTACTCATGAATAGCATTTTATTTGGCTAAATCATTATTTACCATGAATGAAACAGATAACACGATGTATCACGATTTATTACAATATACAAATAACACACGTTTAAATTTATCGAACATATTTATACTTATTTAATTATAGATATATCAGGAAATACCCTCTACTACTTCAACCTATTTTTTTTTGTTTTTTTGTGCCATTGACTTATGCGTAATTTCTCTTCATTCATGATTGTTTTTATTGAACAGCACGAGCCAAGCATGAAATAATTTCTTCTTTTTTTCTTTTTTTTTTGATTACATCTAGTTTAATTTTCAGTTCATGGTAGGCACTAAGACGTAGTAAATCGAATTAGCTTTGAAATTTTTAATTGGTTCTTATCATGAAAAGAAAAGAAACAAATTATTTTGATGCTGTAATCTTATTTGATAGATAAAAAAAAAGAAACAGGAAATTTTAAAATCAATTAAAATTATTTTTTAAATATTACTTTTTCGTTTTACCATTGACGAACCTAAATCTTACTCATCAGTACATAACGATTTTTTTTTCTTCTTTTAAATACTCACAATATAATCGGCGATTACTGCTAGACTTCTAGTCTACTCATATTTACAATCTGTTTGTGGTTTTTTTTTTCTTATTTTAAATCTCAATAACAATTAATAGCAATGCTGATTCAGTTAAATGTTGAACATTAAAAAAAATAAGAAAGAATATTAACATTAGTTATGTAGTGTATGAGTGACGATTAAAATTTTATAATAACAATATTATCAATAATCTTATTTATAGCTTCACACGTTAATATTTATGTTGGAACAATTCTAATTATAAACGTGGAATTTATTTTTAAAAAAAACGCAAAAAATTGTCGTGTGATTAAATTTTATTTTATTTTCTGTTTTCTTCCAAATATCAACAATTATTTTATAAATGCAATAAATAACATTGATTAACTAAATGGTAATAATAATATTCAGAGTTAATTCATGTTGATTTTGATAACGTAATAAAGAGATGCATTTATAAGCATTACAAGGGGTACTCATTAAAACTCGGTAAAGTATGTTAACCTCGGTATTTCGGTATTCGGAATTTATTTTGTATGGAACAATATGCCGAATACTGAGAATACAGAGTTTAACAGACTATACCGAGATACCCAGTTTTGCTTCATTTTTGAAAAAATAGAAGCTTTGGAATCGTGATTTTTTTTTTTTTTTTTTTATGAATATCTCGAAAACCGTTCCGACGATTTTCTTGAAATTTAACTATGTTGTAGAGC
>JAABKK020016185.1:0-20415 GCA_011634745.2 Catotricha subobsoleta
CGTTCCAGTTCCCGTTCCGTTCCGATTCCCTGGTCGCTTTACATAAACGTTTTAAAAATTTAAATCGACTTTAAATTTAAAGCAACTTTATGTGCGCGCATAAACATACTCACTAATGTGAGGTTAATAATTTTTAAACGACTCATTTGCATTTCATTGTTGTGAAATTGGCAAAGTTTATCGGTTTTATCTGTTATATGGTAAAAAAAAAATGTACTAGTTTGTACTAGATGCTGTATCTGTATACAATATACATTTTTAATATAGTATTGTGAAGACATTTTAGAAGTGTGTTTCAATAGTGTCGGAGGTTGTGTTTTGTACGATAGAATTTTGGCTACAAATAATAATAAAAATTATTATTATTTTTAATGTGCAGCCGTTTATTACGATCAGAAACTGCATATAACGCCATGAAGTATATATTAGTGACTGGAGGTGTTATTAGTGGTGTTGGTAAAGGCGTGATTGCAAGCTCATTTGGTACACTGCTCAATTGCTGTGGCATCGATGTAACTTCGATAAAGATTGATCCATATATTAATATTGATGCTGGCACTTTTTCTCCATATGAACACGGTAATTGAAATTAAATTATTTTTATTCTATTATTTACTAGAAATTTCAATATATTTATAAATTCAAGGATTTTATACATTTTACGCCGTAATGTAATGTCTGTGCGCATGTTTATAATATATTAAACCACGTGTTTCTTTTATAGTACATATATGTAATTATGTAGGTTCGCTAATCTTGTCTAAGTGTCATCGATTTGAATGTTAAAATAATGATAAAAATATTTATGAATTTTTTCTCTATAATATTTAGATTATTTTAGAAGTTTTCATTATTTTGAACTTTGATTTATTATTTTTGTTTCTTTTTTTGCTGCTATATGCTCATGGTTGAGAGCACTAACGATCTTTTTTTAATTATAAATGACTGCATAAATATTTATTTATATTTGAAAAATACCATAGTCTTTCAAGTTGGCATTATTTATTAAATCACTAAAAAAAATCTCAAGTAGGTGCAGTGTACATATAATTTTCACTTTGTACTATAATATATCCAATGCAACAGCAAAATTTTCATTTATTTTTACTTTTTTTCGTTTTTAATTGCTAGATTCAAATTATCAGTATACAACGCTCATGCGACAACAGGATTGTATCTATACTTATTTCATTGATTGAAAAGATTCTTCTTTTTCTAAATATAGCTCGCTATCTTTAAGATCTTTAAAAAAGTTGGATACACCATTTGTTTCTTTGTTTGTTTTTTTTTTTGAGACAGTTGGATGGAAACTCATGAGAAAATAATATCTCATCGATGTGGTGCAAAATAACAGCATAGGTATAATAACTATAAAATAGTTATAATTGTACTATGATAACAGTGTGCTATCATTTGATCCATCTGCAAACCAATGTATACGTTTTTCTTTTATTACAAATCCAGTGTAAAACTATGTGATCTGTAACAGCGATATTATCCCTAAGATTCCACTTATTAAGAAAAATGATGATTATATATTAAGTCCAGCATACTTTTCATATAATATAGATGCAACGATTAGAGAACCGATAATGAGTTTTAGGAAAATCGAACAACAATTAGAAAATTATTGTAAAACTATATGATTAGTTTAATTCGTTTTAATCTCTTTATTGCTATGATTAAAATACCGTAAGATTTGAGAGTAAGCTGAGTTAAAATTAAATAAATAGAGTAATAGTCATCTGATAAATTTATTCAAATTTCCTATTGCTCATACACAGGTTACGGATAAATAAATGTATATATGTAGCTGTAGCTAATGTATTGGCAAAAGAATGTTTTTGTGTACATTTACAATAAAAAAAAATTATTTAGTGAGATTAAAATTGTTTTTTTTTATCACGTTTACTGTAAAACTCTTCCAGTCAATTGCTCATGTTTGATTTTCATTATTATAGGAGAAGTATATGTACTCGATGATGGCGGTGAAGTTGATTTGGACCTTGGTAACTATGAACGTTTCCTTGATATAACATTACACAGAGATAATAACATAACCACTGGAAAAATTTATAAGCAAGTTATTGAAAAAGAACGACGTGGTGATTATTTAGGTAAAACCGTTCAAGTTGTACCACACATAACCGATGCAATTCAAGAATGGGTTGAAAGGGTTGCACAGCAGTCCGTTAAAGGTGATAAACAACCTCAAGTTTGTATTGTTGAATTAGGTGGTACAATTGGTGATATTGAAGGCATGCCATTTGTCGAAGCATTTCGTCAATTTCAATTTCGTGTAAAGCGTGAGAATTTTTGTTGTGCCCATGTATCATTAGTTCCAATGCCACGTTCAACTGGTGAACCGAAAACAAAACCAACACAATCTAGCGTTCGTGAATTAAGAGGATTGGGCTTGAGTCCCGACTTAATAGTGTGCCGTTCCGAAAAACCAATTGGTCAAGAAGTCAAAGATAAAATTAGTAATTTTTGTCATGTGGCACCAGCACAAGTAATTTGTATACACGATTTGCCTTCCATTTATCATGTACCATTGGTCATGGAATCACATGGTGTAATATCATTTTTAAGAGAGCGTCTTCAATTAAATATACCCAATCCATATTCAAACCAGACAATACGTCGCTGGCGAGAGTTAGCATATCGTGTGGATAATGCACGTGGTGAAGTAAAAATCGCATTAGTTGGTAAATATACTAAATTGGAGGATTCATATGCATCTGTATCGAAATCACTTCAACATGCTGCAACGGCTGCTGGATATAAATTAAATTTGAAATTCATTGAAGCTTGTCATTTAGAATCAAATATGACTAAAGAAAACCCCGTCGCTTACCATGAGGCTTGGCAGGCATTATGCAATAGTTCAGGCGTAATTGTTCCAGGTGGTTTCGGTTCAAGAGGGATGGAAGGAAAGATATCGGCCTGTAAATGGTGCCGTGAAAACGATAAACCATTTTTGGGTATTTGCTTAGGATTACAGGCAGCAGTTATTGAATTCGCAAGAAACGTTTTAGACCTTAAGGTTGGTGTCGATCACTTTATATTCAATTTAGATATTATTTCATTACTGTTTGTCTATAATAAATGTTATTTTTTTGTAATTATAGGATGCTAACACAACTGAAATAGAGCCAGACACACTCAATCCATTAGTTATTGATATGCCAGAATTTCATCCCGGTGATATGGGAGGAACAATGAGACTAGGAAAGCGAACAACTATTTTTAAGGAAAATCAAACCAGCATTCTCAGTACGGAACTTATTTTATATATTACATATCTATAATCAAGAATTTACGAATAAAATAAAATTAATTATTACCGATTTTTTTAGAAAAACTATATGGATCTCCAAAATCAATAGACGAACGTCATCGGCATCGTTATGAAATAAATCCAAAATATGTTGAGCAACTAGAAGCAAAAGGTTTGAAGTTTGTCGGTACCGATGAAGAAAAAACACGAATGGAAATTATAGAGCTTGAAGGTCATAAATATTATGTTGGCGTTCAATTTCATCCCGAATATTTATCACGTCCACTGAAACCATCACCACCATTTTTGGGTCTCATATTGGCTTCAGTTGGTAAATTAAAAAGTTATTTTAATCATGGTTGTCGATTATCTCCCCGTGTAATGAGTGATATTAGTTCAGGTAATAATTTATAAATACTTTTACATGTACCATAATGCACTATTATACATACTACATACTGTACTGTTTTTTACTTTAAATTTAGATGAAGATGACGATACATTTGTGAAGAAAAGTATTTTAACAAATGGAGTGGTGACTAACGGTAGCGCTAACGGTAGTGCTAATGGTAGCAATAATGGAACCTCTTCCAGCGCTGATGAAACAGAAATAAGTACGACATAAGTACTTAGCTTAATTGACTGTCATCATTATAATGTGATTTTGAATTAAAATGTTGAATACTTTTATTAATACTATTCAACATTTTAAATTGGACCGGTGAACACCTTTGAAAACACTTCTAATAAAATATAATTTTAATTTTAATTTTAATTTTAAGTTCAATTCAAATCCAAAACAATATATATTGGATTTGTATAAAGCAAAACTTTAGTTTCACTATTGTTTTTTTATTGCTTAAGCAATACGACTATTTCTTAGTCGCGGATTCAAAAAATCTTATGCTTTTTTTTAAATTCGGTTGCACCAAATTTTTCCAAGAATTTAAATCATTCGTTTAATATTTAAAATTAATAATAAAGAGGTGCGATATTTGTCTTCGCTAAAACAAGTTTTTATCTTTCAATTCACAATTAAAGAAAAATAGGCAAATTGTCCTCACAATTCAAATAGCTTTAGAAACTATGTATCATAATTTGGAATAGTTGGTAGAACTAAATATATAGTTGTGGCAGCTATTCTACATAAACATATAGTAGGTGCAGCTACTATAAAGTAAGACAATTACTCTTAACAACAATGCTACTTTTTAACAAATATTTGTTTTTATTTCATATTATGTTAGCATTAATTATACATTTTTATTACAAAATAAATAAAAGCAAAATTTCGAAAGCAAAAAAAAATATTTCAATAAAATATATAAATATATAATAAATTTTTAAAATTTAGGCGTTGCAGGAGTAAAATGTTCATAATATGATTTAGTAAAATCAACCATTAAATCTTGCATTGCAGCTGGAACAAAATTTGGATTACCTTGCCCACCTTCAATTGTTCCATCAACTGTGTATTTCATATAGCTAGCAACTGTTGTTTCGGGTGGCACCACGGCACCATCCTCTATAATACAGCAATCACGTAGATTACATCTTCTTCCCTAAAAATAGAGTTTTTTTTTAAATACTTGTAAAAGTAATTGTTTTTAATTAATCCAACATACAATTATCGCATTTTTGCCTATATAAACATATGATCCAACCGATGCAGCAGATACAATTGCTCCCTCGCCAATAAATACATGTTCACCAATATGTAATGGAAAAAAGGCCACCCTTTAATGGAAACAATTAATCTTATATTGAGAATTGATATTGTAAAGTTTTATCTTTTAATATACCCTGTACTAAATTGCTTGAATGGTGGTCGTACGACTGCTTTCTGACTAATAACACAGTATCGGCCTGTTCTAACATTAGCTAAATCGCCTCTAATTATTGCACCCGTTTGAACAATTACTTTTCCATTTAAAACGATATTCTGTGATCCACAAAGTACTGTTTTTCGACTAACTTTGTTTCCGGATGCCTAGAACAAACATTTGCAATTGTTTATATTCGAAATGATTATTGGATTTATACAAATATTAGTTAATTAATAAGTACTTATATTGAGTCTTACAGTTTCAATGTATTCTTCTTTATTATAGTAATTATTTTGTATATCCATTTTATTTTTAATTAATTTATTGAATAAACTAAAAATGTATTTGTAAACTAAACAATAATAATATGGGCGGTCGATGTCTATTCTGAAGTTTACCGTTGATATCATCACTTGCACGGCCACAAAATGTCAAAACACTGTTGCCATATCGCAGGAATTAAAAACATAGCTGCAATGAAAACAAAAAAATAACAAAAAAAAATGTTTTTTTTACGAGTTGTCGCAAATGACCGGTGATCATTTTATTTAATGGGCATTTTTCAATTATCTTCACAGTCAAATGATTTTTTATACCAATTAGATATTTTCCAGGGGTATAGGTTTTATTTCGCATTATATGAAAACTTTTTCCACTCTACTACAATCATCGAAACAAAAGAAAAATCCTGCAAGTATGAAATACATAATTAGGAAAAACTATTTTTTTTCTCTTTTGCACTTTTGTTCTTTGGTGTGGCATTCTCATTAATGATCGGTCTCCGGGTAGCTTTATGTCAAAAATTGTATGCACTTGGCATTTAATTAACTACTTTACAAAAGAAAGAGCTTTAAAAAAATGCGACACATTCTTCAATATAAATTTCAAAGAGGTTTCTTACTAATGTGTACTTGTACCATGGTGTAAACTGGGTAGAAATCTGAGCCGATTCTGTTTTTATTTTTCATTATAATGCAATGTCAAACAATTTCATGTAGCTACTTAAATAAATTTATGTATAATATAATATAAATCTTAAAGTCTGCGTAGTTAAAAGACAGGTGAAAAATTAAAGAATCATAATTTCACGACCCGTTTTCACGAAATAAATAAGAAATAATATTTAATAACTGTAAGTAAAATTTATTTTCCCAATTCAAATTGATATTTAATTATAATTACGCTGTCAGAAAAGATTCATACCGACAAGTTGCATCTATGCCGGTTTGAGTACTTCCATTTCGTAATTATCGATCCGAATTTCCTAAATTTTCTTTCATTGAATTAATCAATAGTTGATGACATTTAAAAAGATTAAATACTTAATGTAAAAAATTAAAATAATATTAATTAATAATATTAATATATTTAAATATTTAAAGAAAATTGCCTCTATATTTGTTAAGTCATTGGGCATTTATTAATGCATTACTATTTTTATAAAATTTAATCATCAACCAAATATTTGAGAAGTTGCGTATTAAATATTAATTTTCAGATTTAATTTTAGTGTTAATACGTGTTCGTAAACCTATATTGAAATCAAGATAATATGGATACACCACTAAATTTAAATGATTCCAACAATTTTACTGGAATTGAAATAATTCAAAATCAATCACAGCTGCCACAACAACAACAATCACAGCAACGACGTCGCATCCGCAGCAATAAGCAACAATCACAAGAAAAACCAATCAAAGCTCCAGATGAGATTCCACCAGTCCAACCAACATCACAAAAGAAACAATCAACGGAATTAGTTTCACTTGAAGAAGCTTTGAAATCATTAACCTCTACTGCTGAGGGTGCTGGAAGCGCTTTAAAAACACCTGTTTCTGTTTTACAAGAATTATTAAGTCGTCGAGGAATTACACCCAGTTATGATTTGGTACAAATCGAAGGTGCTATTCATGAGCCAACATTTCGCTATCGTGTTGCATTTAGTGATAAAGATGGTTAGTGGATGATTATTTATTTTTCTAAATCACGGTAATATGGACAGTGCCCATCATCTCTATTAAAAACTAATTTTTAGGCTTTCATTTTAGTCAAATTGATCTACGAGCTGTGTTATGCACAGTATAAAACAAATTATTTTCATTTTTAATATCATTTTAAGCTTTATTTGTTGACTAAAGTACGGCTTTAAGTTGAAGAAAGATATCATTAGATATTTAAATCAAGCTGACAATTAATTGATAGATTACTTTATTTTTGTTATATTAATCTATACTAATTTAGATTCTATTTTCTTTTTCTTACTTTAAGAGCGGTAATATACAAATAAATTTTCAAAAAAAAAAAAAAACAATCTTCGACATCTTATAAAAATGTATAAAGTGTGAAAGTTTTTCATAAGATATTATGGGAAAGATTTTTTTATTATTGAAAATTTATATATTTTGATGTGGGAAATTTTTACCTTTAAAAATAAATTCTACACTGTGACCTTTGGTAAGAAAATCTGTTTTTACAGACAAAAAAAAAACACCAAACTAATACTTTATATTTCTTCAAAAATAAATTAAAATTAAAATTATAATAATTTTATAGATAAAACTACAGTGTAATTACAAAATGTAATGCATTATATTTTGTCATAAAATTACATTGAACAATTGCCTCTTGAAATGAAAATTCTTTTTTCTTTTTTTTTTAATCATATTGATATAGTTATAGTATACATAATACCCTTATTTCACTTACTTTAGTTAAAAAATATAGACTAACCTTGAATTAAAATCTTTTTTTTCTATAACATTAAACACGAATCTTTGATTATGGGCTTGACGTTTTGTTTTGTTTTGAAATACCATGGTTTTGGTCTTATCTAATTGTTTTCCTTATTACATAATTTGCTTATATATTTTCTAAAATAAAACAGCAATGGGCGCAGGAAGATCTAAGAAAGAGGCAAAACATGCTGCGGCCAGAAATTTGATTGAAAAATTAACTTCTGTATCAACTTCTGATCAATTGCTTCCAATAACAATAAGGCCATTGCCAACGAATGGTGATGTGGCTGCTAATGAGTAAGAAATCAAAATATTTATAAATTAATTTTAATAATAAATAATATTGTTTTGAAGTAGCAATAAAAATTACGAGGATAAAATAAATGGAAATCCGATTGGATGGTTACAAGAGTTGTGTATGGCACGTCGTTGGCCGCCACCAAATTATGAGACAGAATTAGAAGTAGGCTTGCCGCATGAACGACAATTTACAATTGCTTGTATTGTGGCAAAGTATCGCGAAACTGGTGATTATATATAGATTATAGATATATTTTTTTCCATTTCCATGTCAGAGGATATATGCCTTAATTAAATTATTTTTTGTTAATCATTTATAAAGGTCGTGGCAAAAGTAAAAAAGTTGCTAAACGTTTAGCCGCTCATCAAATGTGGCAAAGATTACAAGATGTTCCATTAGATCCAACCCAAGTAATCGACGAAGATGGTGTCGATGAGGTAAAAATATATTGGAAAAAAGATATATGTCTATTAAAAAAAATGTGTTTTCATTATAATTGTTTCGCACTATTTTTCATTTTGCTTGTATTAGTGATTTTGTGTATTTGATTTATTATTTCCGGTTATATGTTATATTCTTAGTGGAATTATAGAATTATTTACAAATTCACACAATTTCTGTTGTACCGTTTGATCAACTGTCACTAAAATTGTTTATATCAATAATTTCATATTAACTTCAGACAATATAATTGTATTTACATACCTACAAACTGCAAACGCGTGTATAAATCAAAATGCAATAACCATTCGCACAAAAATAGAGTTTTCAAAAAAAAAATAAAAATACTTTAAATGTGAAAATTAAATTTAAGTGCGATTTTAAATTGAAAACATGTACAATAATTAAAGCTTAAAACTATAACTTCTTAATTATCATTTTTTTTTTTTTTTTTTGACTATAAATAATGAGAATTGTGTGTATTTGTAGATAAATCGGGTGACAAACATTCTAAATCGATATGCGGATTTAAAAGAAGTGCATATATCGACGTTAACCAATCAGCACAGTTATAAGGTATCACAATTTCATAAAACATTAAAAGCTACGTTTGGAAAGAATTTGGCAAAATTGCAAGTAAGTGTTCGAAATTTAAGTGGAACTTTGTTCGTGAATACTTTTATTTTACTCATCATTAACTAACCCACTTTCTATAAAAAAATAAAAGTTGAAAATGGCATGCGTGCGACAAAGTATTTCTTTTATTTTATCAAATTTATAATTTTAACGTCATAATACTTCATCAAAAATGTGTATTGGAGTGATGTGTAAAAAAAAAACTCATAAAAGTGAATTGGAATGATGTGTAAAAAAAAAACTTATATAATTTATTGATTATGCTGCTCACAACATTTAAATTAATTCAATTCAATTAAAGTTCCTTAGAATTGTTCCGACCTTAAATAATAATAAATCCAAATTTGTTTTATTGTTATTTCCAATCGAAACAATTTTAAGAATTTATTAATTAAATTGATTCATACGCTGTGAATAATAAAAATGTACTTTAATCAACAATGTAAAATAATTTTTCATGACATTCTGTCAATATTTTTTAGGTCACCTGTTTAAACAATGCTGATATAAATTTTGTGCAATTTTTACAAGAAATTGCTGCTGAACAGCAATTTGAAGTGACTTATGTTGATATTGATGAAAAAACATATTCGGGACGTTGTCAATGTCTCGTACAATTATCAACATTACCGGTTGCCGTTTGTCAAGGTTCTGGTAAAACATCAAAGGATGCTCAAACGAATGCCGCTCGAAATGCATTGGAATATTTAAAAATTATGACTAAAATGTGAATGATGCTGCGATTCATTTATTAACAAGCGTGTAAGTTTCTAGTTACTAGATGTAATTGCAATTCTATATATTTTCAAAAAAATCATAATTTTTCTGTTAATTTTTTTTTTTATTTTCTTTAACTATTTTTAGGCCGCAAACTATGCTTTTAATCCTAAAAATGCTAATTAATATAAACTTGGATCCGTTTTTAAAAATAACAACAATTTAACAACAAAAGGCAAGCATGAAGGTATCTATTATTGATTTGGTGTGTAATACCAAAAAATATTTAACATTTAAATAAACGATGAAGAGATATATTTTCCTGATCACAAAATAATATGAAATATAATAATTAATTATACCCAATGTTAAATGCGGTATATCCCAATAATATGTAGCAGAAGTTGTCTCAACTATAAATTTAATATGTGATACGTTTTACATTTCTGTCATTTTATGGAAAGAAATATTTGATTTGAAAATATTTCATATATATTTGATCATCGCTTTATAATATATTTATTTATTTTTTTTTTTTTTTGGGGAAATCTCATGAATTATAAATAATAATAAACCCAAATTGGTTTTCTTATTATTTCCAATCGAAACAATTTTAAGAATTTTTTAATTAAATTGATTTAGGGTTGATTTTGATTTTGATACAGATAATTTCAATAATATAAATCAGAAAACAATGTGCACAATTCGATGGAAAATATGACGAAAATTAAATAAAACAAAATCTTGAATTAATATAAATTTGGTTATTTATGCCAGTATTTTCGTTTGAATTTATGCAGATTAGATAAGTGATTTATATTATTGAAATTATTTGCATTTATTTATTAGAAATCAATACGAACGACAGCCAAAAACCAAATTGTATTTATTTTAATCAATGATAATTACTATATAATATTATATATAAAAAAAAAACAAAAACTTCATTAAATCAATCAATTCGATTAAAACCAATTTTTTTGTTTTTCCACAAAAATCTTACATAAACATCAGGTTTTTCTTTATATTTATAATCAAGATTATGATCTGTATTTATTATAATTTTATTTTTCTTTATTTTAAATTAAGTCTAGTCTATTATTGACCAAAATTGATTTTATTTTTGGTGTTGTATCTCAATGAAAAATGATTAAAACTGTAAAACAGAAAATTCATGAAAAAACAAACTATACATTTTCAGTTTTTATTCAAAATTTTATGATTTTCATGTTCAGTCTATTTTTAAACCAAAACTTTCAACAACAACAACAACAACAAAAAATTCATGATCACAAATCAATTTTTTTTTTTTTTTTTAATTTAAATATTATTTAAATTTTACTTTGTATTGAACGTATCACATATTTTATTCATAGTTTTAAAAATAAATATATATTTAAATATATTAAGTATGAACTTCTTCTCATTAAATAATTAACTTCCACATTAACGGAATCAAGAAAGAAAAACAAAAAAAAAATAATAATAATAAAAGAATAATTAACTAAATACATAAATAACTAGTAAAATAGATAATTGATAAAATATATGTACATTTTATGAAAAATGTATTTGTTTTCTGAAACAAAGAATTATGACCACTACACTGAAATAAACATTAATAGAATTTATTAAAATTATGCATAATCGTGAAATAAATATTTAAAATAAAAGAGAAAAATAATCTTTTAAAATTATATATGTATAATTAATATGATTAATAAAAAAACGAAAAAAAATGAATTTAATGCATTAACTTGCACAGTCAAAAGAAAAGTAAAGAAAAAATAATTATACATATTAACATATTTTTGTTTTATTTTATTATTCAAGTTATTTATGTGCGTAGTCTAATCATAATAATAAAAAAAGAAAAATAATGTAAAATTAAATTGTGAACAGAAAATATATGAAAATGACAAAGGCATCACACAAAGTTAGTGTTCAAAATGTTAATCTGATATGAATAATATGATCAGTTAATGAGAATTTATATGTGTACAAGCTATACTTTGCATAGATTTAGTGGAATTTTCCAACCGAAAGAAAATTAAATAAAGTAAATGAGATGAAATTTAAGGAATGCACAAAATAATGAAAATTTGAATAGTTTTGTTCTTTCTTCTTCTGCTTATTGTCATTTACGAAAATCTTAAAAGATATTTTAAAATAACTCATAATAGTTTTTATTCCTTACAATCGTTTTTAAAGGAATATTTTTAGAACGAAAAATAAGTATTTGAAAGAAATGTTATGGAATCCTTTTACCTAGTTAACTGTATTTGAGTTGTGATGAAACAATACAATAATTGTTTGTAATAGTCATGGAAAATTACTGAATGAAGAGAAATATTTCTAATATAATTCTTGCGAATAGTTCCGCATATGATTTTTGAATAAAATGTTATCTATGACAATGTTGAACTGAAGTTGAATCTTAACAGATTTGATTACAAATTTTACAAAATTTAATTTTGGTTTTACAATTTACTTCAATATTCCCAATTTTGATAAACTGGTTAATATTGTTAAAAAAAATTTAAATTAAAAGAGAATTTTGTACTTAAAACTTTTGGTATGCAACTGAAGTTCAACATTACCGTAGAAAACTTTTTGTTTAAAAATAATTATATTCGAAACTATTCGTTACAACGAAACTGGCAATATTACTCTTCTTTTAATGTACTGCTACAATGACCATCGTATACGACGTAAACGATCGTAACCATAGTCAAAATCGTTCAGCGATCGATTTTCACCGTGGTTACGATGCTGCATTTGGTGCAAATAAATCAATCACGTATGAATTTGACTATAGTTATGATCGTTTACGTCGTATACGATGGTCACTGTAGCAGTACCTTTAGTAAATGTCCATCACTGATGGTTAGAAAGGAGTAGACAATTCACGTATTTTGTGCATTCCAAATTGGTAATCGACAATACATTTTTTTTTTTTTAATAATATTGTAATAAAATAAAGTAATTATAACAAGTATTTGGATTTAATTCAGTTATATAAAATTATGAATATTCAAGTCCCATTGGAAAATGGGCATTATTTTAATGCAAAGTATAGAGGTTGTAACAAAATTTTATTTTAATTTAATTTAATTTAATTAATAGGTTAAGTAATAAGATAAATTAATTAATAAATAATAAGATACATTAATTTATTATGGTATTTTAGCGAAAATTTAACTACTTTTAAATTTATAAAATATTGCAATTGTAGAACGGTAACTAAGTTTGACTTGAATTTTTTATATAGAGCTGAGTAATATTATAAATAATAATAATATTACAAAGAATAACCAGAAACTCAATTTATAAACTTAATCATCCGAAAACTAATATCGCATAGATTTTTAATTCTTAAGTCTAATATTTTAAACCAAAGGCAAAGAATGGTCAGAAATTTGGTCTATCATACGAATGAAGGTTAAATAACTGGGTATTATTAATAAGATTTTATGTGACAGTCATTTACTTTAATTATTATTGACTACTTTCAAAATAAGAAAAAGGATGTAGTACAAAACCGTTTTCATATATTGTATGTTAATTATACGATCAAGTTAAAAGTTACTATCAGCAGAATATATAAAAAATATTCTGTAATTTATGGTCAAAAATTTTGTGTTGTACGAGTTATCGGAAATATTTTTCAGGATACATTCAAATTGTCATATTGTTTGAATAATTCGACCAATTTTCAAGTTTCAAATGATTTTGAAAAAAAAAACAAAGTACATGTTGTACTATATATAAGAAGACGAACTATATTCTAAAACGTCATATACACCCAAACTCCAAAGAGTTTTAGATTATAATGTTTGAGCTTCAGTTTAGATTGCTTCCAAACCTCGGAGGGAAAAATCGTCAATGACTGACTCCTACTTATTTTCAATGTGCAGACTAATTTTACTTCGTTATTAATATTAATATTATTCCTTATATTTAATCCTTATGTTATAACTTTAAAAGTGTTAACGGTATAAAGGAGCCCTTTCGTGGTAACTGTAATCATTAATGAATAACAATTAATGAAAATTTAGCATAAAATCATTTGAAGTAATTGATATTTTTTGCCGTATTATGCGCAACGATTGAAATTGACATTATGTTTATTAAGTTGTTAGTAAATTCAATAAATCACAATTTAACTTTGAATTATATGCGTTTTTCAAATATTTTTGAAACCTTTTACTTTAGATAAAAATTCTAATAATGGCAGCTATATGTACTTACTACATACAAATCAATCAAATTGAATTATAATTGGTTTGAATAATTTAAGAGTTATGAAAACTGTTTTTTTGCTTTGATTTTTTTTCTTTAATTATGTTAACACTTTAGATATACTAGAGAGATAATGATGATTTTAATGAAGTTTTAATCAGAAGTTTTAATCAATCAGAACGCGTCATTAAATACAAAATAGTTAGTAATTAATCTCAATAGTGTATTTATAAGGTGTTAAGAAAATTAATATGTATAAAATTATAATTATGTTTAAGTCTATAATTATCACACCGACTAATTGTTCTTAAGCAGCATTATAATTGTTTTGCTTTCTCTAATATTAAATCAATATAAATATCTCTAGAAAACATAGCAATAAACTGTGGCCATACCATCTAAATATGGTATATTAAAAATACTTAATAGAATTCTAAATTTTAAATAAATATTATGTATCAATTATAAATTAAATATTTATTCACTAGATTTTCTGGTGAAATAAGTCATTTTAATTGCAAATAATATAAAAAAAATGCAATACAATTTAAATTAATCTTAATTAATAAAAAAAAACACACACAAAATTTTCAAATTACTCTGAATTAAAATGCAAATATAATAGTTTAGCTTATTTACATTACGATATAAATTGGCCAACTAGAATATTTTTTGAATTTGAATGAACCAACAATACCATTGATCGATATTTTATATATATATATATATATGCTTTTAAAAATATAAAAAATAATTAAAACGTGAGCGTTATGTACTTAGCGATCCTCGACAACCCTTAATAATACCATTGGCCAATTTAAATGCAAAAAATTAATTTATTGATAACAAGATAATCTACCTATAAGTTTTAAAGTGAAACTAAATATAAACCTATAATCATAAAATGGAAAATAAATTATTTTTTTTGCTTTATTAGATTAGAAGTTTTCTTTTTACTGTTTTGTCCTAATTATTTTATAAAAAAATTTAAGGCGTTCTATTTGAAATCTCATCATTGACAATCAGGAGTAAAAATGTAAATTGTTATTAGTTTTATGCAAAGATGAGGACGTGAAATGTAAAATATGGTGCAAAATGTAGTAAAAAATACAGTTTCTATTTTACACCACATTTTACATCTACATTTTACACTTTATTTTACATTACGCATGAGAAGACGGGTCGAGTTTCGAAAATTTCTTTACATTTTTCACGACATGTCTAGTATTTTTATATTTTATGTGTATCCATGTCCATATATGGTTTTAAGCGAATAGGTAGCAGCTACATTTCAAGGTTTTATGATTGAGTAAGTAAATGCTAAGAAAAGATGCAAAATAATCTCCCACCAATTTTTAATTTCAAGTCATAAATTCTGTTAAACGTTTGCTTTTATTGTTTCTTACTGCTGCAACAAAATTTAAAAACAGATGGAATATACGAAATTAACAAAAAATTATTAACTATTAATGAAAAATAATTCCAATTTAAACTGTTTGTGAATAAGTTTTAATGGTTCGTAAATCTATTTTACAATTTTCCCGCGATATTTTAAACCATATGAAGTTAAAAATTATAATTTAAAAAAGAAAAAAGAATTATAATCAATAAAAATCTACAATTCCACTTATGTAGATTTTCCACCATTATCTGGAGCTGTTTCTGGAACAGCTGGAGGATGTTTCAATACGCTATCAATGATACCCAATTCTCTTGCTTCGTCTGGACTTAAAAATTTATCACGTTCCATTTTCTCGTACAACACATCAAATGATTGTTTTGTATGTTTTGCATAAATTTCAGTTAGGCTTTTTTTTAATCTAATTATTTCTTCTGCATGAATTTGAATGTCGGTGGCTTGACCCTAAACATTTAAAGTAAAATATTTAGCATATTATATTGTTTCCCTTTAAATACGAGTTAATAGAAATATACGGAATAAAATATTTACCTGAGTACCACCAGATGGTTGATGAATCATGATTCTTGAATTTGGTAGAGAATGTCTCATACCAGGTTCACCGGCTGCTAAAAGTAACGAACCCATTGATGCTGCTTGACCAACGCACCTAATAAAAAAGCAAACAAATAATGCTAATAATATAATAGAACATATAATAAATAAATTATTCTTACCAAGTTGCTATTGGTGGTCGTACATATTGCATTGTATCATAAATTGCTAGTCCAGCTGTTACACTACCACCCGGCGAATTGATGTACATATGGATTGGTTTTGTGCTGCTTTCTGACTATTAATTTTATTTATTAATAAATGTAAAGAGAAAAAAAATGTAGTAGGTAGCAAAATTTTAGATAATTACTTGCAGGAATAATAATTGCGCCACCACCAATGAACTAAGATCATCATGAATACCACCCATTAGACAAATAATTCGTTCTTTCAGTAAACGAGAAAAAATATCGTAAGCTCGTTCACCACGACCAGTTTGCTCTATAACCATTGGAACTAATCCAAAGCATCTTTTAGCTGTTGTATGAAGTTGATTTTTATTTTGAATTAACTGAAATTGTCACAAAATTGATATTATTATTATTATTATTTGTAATGTTATGATCTGAATGTCTCAAGGATTGTTTTTCTTTTAACAGTTTTAATTATACATATAATTCACTTATATTTTTTAAAAGTGCAGTTTTAAAGCTATCAAAAGTTGTATTTTAAGAAATCCAACATTTGAATGAAACTGTTAGACTAAGGTGAACAAACAATGATAATTTAATAAGTAAGTAAGTAAATACTTCTACCAATAATAGATTATAATTTTATGTGAATTGTGAATGTTAAAACATTTTCATTTGATGATCATAAAATTAAAATGTATTTAATTTTCTGTATTTTAAAATTCATTTAATCAAACGGAGACAATTTAATGGAATCATTTGTAATGAGAATTATGCATTTCTATAAAGACAGCAATCATCATTTTCTCATAGAAGGAGCTCTATATTCAGACAAATTATTACGATTATAATTTAATTAAAATATAGCTTACTTACCGTTGTTGTTTTACCAACTATTAACTTTGTGATCAGCATATTTGTTTTATTAATCAATTATTTATAAATTAAATATATTTTATAAAATTGGTTTCTTGAACATTGAAGCGGCGCGACTACTTACAAAATAACCACAAAAGTGCCATCATTCTCTGTCAAGTGTCAATGCACCTGAAATGTTTGCACACACACATACATTTGCTTAAAAATCTACAATGCCGATTAATGTTGAACCGTTAAATTCGTTGAAGAATATTTTCTGAATTTTTCTCATTAATTAATTTTTATAACTTTGTTTTTTTCAACTAATCACACCATTGGATTAAAATTATTACATAATTAACATAAAACTAATTTTGATCAGTTAACTTTCACTATTTTCTTTTTCAATTTTCTGTAGGTAAAAGCAGGGTTGATGATTTATTTTACTTTCTATGATTACAAATGAAAAAGAAAATAGATTTAAATAATTCATGGTCAAATCCTCGGTCAAATCTTAAAAAAAATAATAGATAACTATTTAATATTATTTCAAATACTTATAACTGATTAATAAAATATAAAAAGTTATTGTACCTACACGTAAATCAATATATGTATAAAATTAGAAAGGCAATGTAAAGTTAGCCTCTAAAGCTCGAGCGTTCCATTAAGACTTAAGAGATAGAGCGTTGGTATGTTCAGAGCTTTCTTCAGGACGGCAAGAGTCATCGATTGGTAAAGGCTAGTGGGGTATAGGGTTTGAGAGTTTGAGGGTGGTGGGTGATATTTTAGATTTTTTAATTCACGTCGAAATCTTTCGTGAACCAGAAATTTGATGACAAGAAATTGTGAGATACATCTTCAGTGAAGCTCCACTAACTTTTTTTTAGGAATTTTCACCGTAACGTTTATGAGAAAATAGAAATAGTTTTTTAAATGTTACATAAATGATAAATAACTTCTAAAAATTCTATAGACCTGTTTGATCGTTTAGTTCGATAAGTAATGGACATAACCTCGAAATCATTTAGACACAAATGAGAATAATTAAAATTTGAGTTTTATTGTGTTTTTATTGCTTTAAAATCAAGTAAACGTAAAATTAAATACTCATTTTCTTAAATGTTTGTGTATTACATCTAGGAAGTCACCTTTACACGTAAATATGTATTACAATTAATTTCTCAAAAATGCTCCAAAAATCATTTCAGTCAGCCTAGATATAATTTTTTTTTTGAAAAATGGCAGTGGGAAAACACCAAATAAATAAATTTTAGAAAATTAATGTTCAATATAAATAATATAAAATAATTAAAACTACGAAAAAAAAATAAAAAAATTAAAAAATAAGAACAAAAGAAATTGTAACTAAATATTGCTATATTTAATACTTAATAATAAATCGTTAACATTGTTTAATATAATTTAACAAACTGTAATTAGTGTCAAAAATGTTGGATTCACAATAATGATTAAGTTAAAGAATATATTCTTTATATCGTGACTGTATTTTAAATTTAAATGATCTTTTATTTCACATAAATCTTAGCATTTTTCTATATATATTTTTACTTTACTTTAAATAACCTGTTTTCACTATTATCTCCACAATTCCACGATTGTTTAAAATTTTACTTTATAATGGCTGTATTAGCTTTAGAACAGTATGAAAATATTCTTGTAATAAAGCCAATTCAAATTTTTCGAAAAAGTAAATAATTAATATTTGTAAATGTCATTTGCTGAGTTTAAAATAAAATTTAATTTTGTATAAGTAGAAATAATTTTTGAAATTTTTCAATTTTCATAGAGGAAATACTTAGCAAATCTTCAAATTCAAAATGGAAATTACAGTTTGCCAATTTATATAAAACAGACTATATAGTTATTTCCTTTTCTTTTTCGCTCATTTCTAATAATAAATAAGATTTCAATATTAAAAATGATTTCAAAAATATAAAATAAAGCTGATGCAATTTTTTTTTTTTTTTTTAATACAACTCGATCATTCTTTATTAAGTTATATTAATTCACTAAATCTAATGAATGTAGACCGCCATCAACATTCCGTTATTATATTTAAACCTAGAGAAAATTTATGAATAATCGTTAATATGTATTTAAAAAAAAAAAACAAGTATTGGAATGTCAAATTGTTTGAAGATATACCCAAAACTTTCAAAATATTTAATAGTGTGTATTATTTGAGTTGTAAGATTAGTTAATATATAAACAAAAAAAAAATTAAATATTTAAGTAATAAGTTCAAAAATAGTAATTCAAACTCCATAAGACAAGACATTTAATAAAAATGCATTTAAGCAAAAAAAAAAATAAAAACAAAAAATTTTTGGTTATAAGATTTTCACTTAAAATTTTAAATAAAATAAAATTTATTTATCTGTTCTAACTACTTTCGGTACAAATCGCTTTGGTTTACGTGATGATATGCTACTCGATGCAGCCAATGAATTTCGACGTGTTACTATTCTTGTTCCACTCGCCTGTAGGACAGCACTTCGACGGCAAGGTGGTGATTCTAATAAAAATAGGGTTTTTTATTTTAATTAAGTTCTTTACGGGAATTTTTTTTTTACTTCATTTTTGGAAAAAATGGACCCGACGCGATGATCTAAAAAAGCCCAAGATTAAAGCCTATATATTTTGACGTTAATTCAGCGTCTAACGGTGGGAAAAAACTGTTTTCAAAAACAAATTTTTTGTTATTTTTTGACTATCAAAAAACTTTGTACTTATTTTAATGATTGGCAAGGACAAAACCTTGGATTCTGCGTTCAACGGTTAATTATTAAAGAAAAACGAGCAAAACGAGAATTAATTGGAAGATAAAATAATCCAGGGAATATTATTTTGCTTTGTTTATGAGATTAATACTTGCAAAAATGAAGTTCTGTACCAATCTAGTTGGCAGCTTATTTTTATAAATTAAGAATAAATAAATATATAAAGGTTTTCATTTACATTAAATATATATTTTTAAATAACAATACCTGCTCGTAAATGGGAATATTTTCGTTTAATTGGGCCAAATTGTCGTTCCTTCTTACTGTCTTCTTTTGCTGGTAGGATTGTGGATTTCCTCCGCTTCATTGGTGAATCTTTACTTTTGATATGGGTTTTTGAAGCTGTCTTCTTCAAAACAGGAACAATAGCCATCATTAATTTGTGATCATTAAAATCAAGACGCGCCTTTGCCTCTCGTTTTATTTT
>JAABKK020016196.1:0-20410 GCA_011634745.2 Catotricha subobsoleta
AAGTTTCCTTTTTCTTTATATGTATCTCAGATTTTACTGCGTTAATACGCAAGAAAAGTACTTAATCAAAAAAAAAAAAGCCAAAAAATACAGCGAAAAAAAATGGAAAAACTTTAAAAGTGTTTTTCTCGCTAAATAAGCCTTAAATAGCAAAAAAAAATCTGCAGCAATGAGGCAGAAATAAATACAAAATAATAAGACACTTACACACATGTATACCACACACACACATTGTTGATTTTTCTATATAAGTGCTTTTCACCTTACTTACATTTTGTAAACAATCAGTTTTTTTTTCGACTTTTTTTTTAACTTTTTTTTTTGGCTTTTTGTCACGATTGGCTTGACGGATTTGGATGATTGACGTACCGTTGGACGCAGAATCAAAATATCCTGGAGGTTAAAAAAAAAAGGCCAGTACATATATTTTCACAGAAATTTAATTCTGCATCTTTTGAAATATTTACCACCCAAATCTGTCTGGCCACACCTGAGTTCCAACTCAATATGTAAAAAAAGGGCAAAAAAGAAAATCACAAAATTGGTTCCCACGACCCAAAAACGAAATAGTTCATAAAAAAATAAATAAAAAATTGACCATCAAAATCCATCCACAGGCACCGGAGAAAAAAATTAATAAAAAAAAAAAAGTGCACAAAAAAACAAAAAAAAAAAAAATTTGCTAAACCAATACTTGATTGTTTTCGAAATTTTTCAAATATCTCAAAAATGAAGTAAAATTTAAACAAAAGTGAAAATAAATTGATTGTTAGATGTTTATTTAATTTGAATTTTATTCACTTTGTTACATAAAAATGGTAAATAATAATAGTAACATAACTTTTCTCTTATTCAATTTCGACATAACTGTTATAGAAGAATATTGTTAAAAAATATTCAATCTTTAAAATGTATAAATAATTGTATATCACAGAAACCTTAGAAATTTACTAATACATAATAATAAAACTGTGCCCATGAATAAAATTACATTATATTAATGTGTCTTGAATTACGCATTTTCTATTTGTAATTTAATTTTGTTTATTTTTCTTATGCAAACGAGTCTTTTATTGAAAGAATGTAATTTTATTAGCATAAAACTGTGGAAGAATGTACGAAAAAAATAAATAAATAAATAAATACATTGCCGCCGAGTCTGAATGTAATTTAATACCGTTTTATATAAATGTTATCAATAAGTAAGATATTTGCCGACATTGATATTGATAATGTAATTTTGCTCGTTCATATTGCCGTTAATGAAAATTATATGCCATTCCTATGATTGATATTGTTATTTTTGGTATAAAAAAAAAAAAAATATCATTTGTTATTTAAGCCAACCGAAAAAAGATATTCACTTTACTTAAAGCTACACCATTGTATCAAAATTCATATTAAATATTTTGTTCTTTCCATCAATAAAGTTATAATAAAAAAAAATAAGAGAATAAAAAAAAGAACACACCAAAAATTGGTTTTAGCTGTTTCGATCCAGCGGCACACTCGGTAGTATTATAGTAATGCATACTATTCTGGTTTCACTTTTTATTATAGGAATTTTATGGAAGAATTGATGAATATTTTATATTTACCTCAACCTCTACCTAAACATAAATAAAAAAAAAGAAAAGGAAAATGCTTCATGATATATTGCTTCCATATAGTAAAAGAGATATAAATTTGTTTCTACGACAGTATAAATTAATGTTGATAAAAACGATGACAGAATTGAGGGTAACACTACAATATTTTCTTTCATTTTATGTATTCTTGCTTTTTTGTTTTGGTTGTACTTACCTACAAATCCGAAATAATATGATAATATATAGGTTCAGTGCTTTATGTCTTGTTTCTGTTATTGTAGCGCTTACAGAATTGAAGGTAATAAAGTCAACATGATGTAACGTAAAAATAATCTTGGATATTAATTAAACAATAAAGAGCTCTTACTTTATTTTCGGATAATAAACAAGATTTTACAAAAAAATATGGTAAAGAAATGTAGCCTCTTCATATTTTTTTACTTATGGTTTACGTTAAAGACACTTAAAGTCTTTTTAAAAAAAACAATATTTCTTCGTTTTGGAAAACCCTCGTCTACTGCGGCAGAAAGTTATGCTTGATTTATAAGATTAATTCAATACTCTATGAAACATTTTTGGGCTTGTAAACGACTTTTGAACTGTTGAATTCATATAAAAAAAATTACATTAAACCACTTCTAATTGAATGGACAACCTGTAATTTGAAATCAGTCTATATACGCTGATTAAAACAATCAATTTTTAAATTTACTTTGTTAGATTATTTATAAGCTAACATTCTAAACAAAAGGATTGAAAATGTTTCATGTTTTTTTTTTTATAAATGTCAGCAGCTTAAGATGCTAACAAGAATTAAAAAGAGGTCATTGTAATTGTAACTGTTCACAAAGCAAAATAAATAACTTGAGTATAAAATGACTCGATGGTTACGAAAACAGCACAATTATATTGTATGTTTTATATGTAGGAACTATTTTACTAAAAAAGCGCATTCTGTGTTCCTGTTTTCGAAATTTCATACCAACAAGTTTATTATACCAAAATTATTAAATGACAAAGAATTTTATTTCTTTTGATAACATTTTTCGCTACTTTATAGCATCTAATGTAAGATAAAAGCAAGAGAAAAGGTGAAAAACCCAAGAATATTATCTTTAATAAAACAGTACATTCAAGTTAATCTAGTCTGGCATTATATGCAGGCACTTTCTTTTGAATGGTTGTGTTTTACAATAAAATCTACATAATTAGTCTTTACTCGGAAATTTTCACATAATTTAGGGTAGCGGTTAAATGTTTATCAGATATCATGCTTTTATATAAGGACAGTCATATTTCATGCCATGATGTTCCTTATTTTGTACGAACATTTTGTATGTGGCGGTAATTTATTTTATATTTACTTAAATGTAAATAGAAATAAACTGTGACTTTCTAATAAAAATTTATAGCTTGTGTAGAAGTATAAATAATAATATTAAGTTTGTGTTAAACGTTCTAATTGTGTAAAGAACTTTTAAGAAAGACTTTTAATATAATTAATTTTCATACGAAAAGAGTATTATTAAATGTGTGTTTTATTTTTTTGATTTTTTTTCTTTAGCATTTTTAAAACTATTTCATTTAAAACTAATTGCTTAGATATGCTTAATAATGGCCACACATACAGAGTTATTTATATTCCACAATTAATATTGCTTAGACTCTCACAAAAAGCTCTAGAAAAACTTTGTATTAAAGAATAAATTTAATTTATTTATGGATAAAGTTTCGTAGAGTAACAATTTTGCCTTTTACATAAGTAGTGTGTTTTTGTTATGGAAGTTGAATTTCATTAAAATTCAATTCTAATAAAAATTTCATGAGCACAAAGTAGTGATTAAATAGAATTTTGTATATTATTCATGGATATACATTATGAAATTTATTACGCATTTATCATGTGCAAATATTTTATGGAATGTTATAGAGTGTAATACGTCTATCTCGCAAGTAATCATCATTAAACTGACTAAAGCTTTGCCATTTAATGATTTTTTTGTAATTTAGAGTTTCTATTGATAAATATTTATAATTATATTGAGCAAATCATTGACGAAGGCCATGCCACTGTCAGATCTACTGCATTCTGTTACAGAATAATTCTTTTGAATTAACACAAACATTCACTCATAAAAGTTGATGACAAGAAAATATATATATATTGAATTGTTACGCTTCATATAAAAAGAAAAAAGAAACATATAAAAAATGTTACAATGGGGAGGGGGGTCTAAAATAGACCAAAATCGCGTTACGTAATATATGAACGCAGCACAGCGCCTAAGTTAAATAATTATATAAAAGAAATAATAACAAAATAGAATCTTTAATACATTCAAAATTAAGAAATAAGTTAGATTAAATCAGTTGCGAATACAAATTAACAAAAATGTAATAAAATGGAATGAAACAAAAGTGAATAAAATTAAAATCGAATATACAAACGTTTTTTAATATTTATAACCCTAGACAAAAAAGCCTAACATTTCAAACTCCACGCATACAATCTCAATGAAAAGTTCCGTAATGTTCTCTCTTATGACACTCTCAGAATTTACCTATAACCATTCCGTCTCTGCAAGCGCATCAATAACAATGAACGCATTAAAATACGTTATATGGTTCCAGTTAATTGCGAATTAGTTAGAAATATATGCAATATGCATGCATTTTTCGGCTAAACTAATAAAAATTCCTGAAAACAAACCAAAAATGTAAATGAATTTGCATAAGGATTTTCAAATTATTAAATGGTAATGCATTCATTCATATAAAATTAATTAATAATAAATTTTCTAAAAATGAAGCTTGCGTTTTAATATGTTGTGCTCACAAAATATTATGTAGCATGAAAATTGAATGTGCTATAGTTTTAAAATAAATTCATTTTATGTATGATGGAGAAATATCGTAACATTGTTTATTATGTGGCTGCCTTAAATCTATTGTTAATAATTAAGTGAAAATTAAGACAAAATGGAGCAAAACAGCGAACATATTTCCAAGTTAATTAAACAATATTATTATAATATGCAGGTAATGAAAGAGTACTTACATACTAAACAAGAGCAGAATAGTTTTTTTTTCCAATAAGTTTTCTGTAATAAGCCTTTGATAATTCAACAACGTATTTACTTTCTAATAAAATATTCTATTATATAAATTCTGTAATATAATCTATTATTATAAATTTAATTTTCTATCAGGTGTTTCTGTTGCATGCGTACCTACCAATTTTCAGATTCTGTGAAAACCATAGAAATAATTATTTCAAAATCCTTTTGTTGTAAATTGTTGAGTTCAAATTATAATTTATAAATCATTTAGTTATCTTGTGTAAGTACCTGAAACTGACAAGTAACTCACAATTATATAACATGTTATTCTAAAGTTTATTTTTCTTATAGAAAACTCATATTATCAAATTATTCCGCGTAAATTGTTTTATAATAAAATCTGAATGTTTGTTAAAACATTATCTAAATCTATATCGATATTTTTGAATGTTCACTAAAACATTATTTGTTAATAGATTTCTTAAAATTCTCTCAAGCATAGCACACATTAATTATATTCTATTGTATGTTCTGTATGAACATTTCTCAAATATGTACAAGTACATATACATACATATTCGTAATTCTAAAAACTATATATTATTAATGAAGTATCTCTATTATATAAATTTCAATGCTTTTGAACATTGTTTTATTTAATTTTTTGATTAAAATATCATAAAGTGATATGATTTTCCTTACATTAAATTCAGTAGTAAGAAATTTTCGCCGTTTTGCACCTCCCATCATATTAAAGTGGTACAATAATAGATTTTCAGATATCAATATGTAATGGTCGAGAGTCTGATATGAAAATTGGTCTTTGGAAATAGAACGACGGCTTGGAAAAATCATTTTAAATAATATAAAAGAAAAAAAAACCGTCTGTCTCAAATAGTATGTTCTTATTTTATAACAAAATTTTACATTTTGTTGTTTTTTTAAGCTTCACAGTTAGATTTATGTAGGATGTCCAAACAAAATATTTCAATTTTACTTCATTTATGAGTTTCGAAAAAAATCAAGCATTGGTTTGACAATAATTTTTTTTTGTTCTTTTGACCTCTTGGAATTTGGGGAAAATTTGCCCGCTTTTATGTTTTTTTTTTGGATCTCAGGATTGTCCGGGCGGATTTTTTATGGTCGATATACCAATGCATTTTTGCGCATGCTATTTATATTGAATTGAATTGCTATAAAAAATAAAAATGAAAAGAAAGAATTTTATGATTTTATATAACGTCATATGTCATTTTTAAACAAACTTACAGGCACTTACATTCACTTACACTGACTTACGTGTAATAAGTACCAGCTTAAACCAAGCTTTATTGTATACACATCAGAAATGAAAAAAATTAAAACTTTTCGTTGGCATACCCTGCATGTATGTATAAATTATATATATATAACGTAAATTCATAGTTAAAATAAATATGGAATGGGTATTACAAACAAGTCCCTTTAATTGTTATAATGTTAGATTAATTTATATCCTGACAGTGAATCAGCAACTAAATTTTCAATTCTACAGAAAATGGGAACATACTTATAACAAACAACATGATGTCATTATAAAAAAAATGCAGGGAAAGTAATTAATCACTATCTTATTTCAAAAATAAAACGGGTACCCGTATGATGACACCTTTTATTTAGCAGTCTATAGTCACAAATGATAAATGAAACATAAATTTAAATATGCTTAGCAATTTTATGGCCAATGTTTCAACTAAAATCCATAAAAAATTATCCATTATGGTTGAGGTTAACTGTTTAACTATATTATATTATCATTATTATAATAAACATTCTAAGAAATTAATATCTATCTTCTTTATAAGTTGGAAAAACATATTTGAAAACTTTTCTGAATAGATTGTATCATTAACAAGAAGAGGGCGGGATATGTTTATTATTCACATATCTTTCAGTCATACATAGTCAGGGTTGGACCGAATTAAATCAAATGATTTTAAATCAACGCTTTAAGTCACGAATATTATTGAGTGAATTTTTTAAAAAAAAATTTAATTAAATTTAAATTGTGACTTGAAAATCCAAAAAGTCGGCTCGTGAAACTGAATTATAATGTTCTCATACCACGGAAATTTTTTGCACTCATCTATCTGAAATTTGTTGAAAGAGGATCCAGGTTATTATTAGAAAATTCGAAGAATTAATATTACATCATCTTCATCACCCATTATTGTGTAAAAATTTAACATTTCTACTATATCTGTGTTAACTTAAATTAATATTATTATAAATAAATATTATGCTTCAAAAAATTCTGATTTATTCAACCCTGACTCATACTAGATATTTTCTAGATAAAAAATATTGTTTGTTGATTATAACTTTTATATATAATATAATATATATATAACACATTATATAAGGAACCACTTGTGGAATATAATAAATACATATACTCGCTTTGAAAATAGTTTCAGTGCACAAGTATACCAATGGGTATACTTACCGTACCTACTCTACCATTCACAATGTATTTTTTATATTGTATTCCACAATGTGCAGAGTACAGGAAATCAAAGAATTTGCATAAGCCTTGCAGAAAAATGTATTTACCAAAATAACCTAATAAACAAAAATAAATCAAATTATGTGAAAAAAAAAATTATCTCATTTTTTCTTTCATACAATTTATTTTTATGAAGCTAAAACTTTCTTAAGTAATTTAGCGGAATCTCAATTTTAAATGCTAAGCATGACGGTTATTATGATGTGTTTGTGTTATATGGTTTGAATGTTTAAATGGAATAGGCGGGTATAGGAGACATTGAATTAGCATTGCAGACGAATAAATTGGTTGCATCTGGTTTCTGTGAAATGGGAAAAGATAAGTCAGTATCTTATATTTTCGTATTAAAAATATCATGAAAAAAAAAAAACTTCACAGTTATCTTCGTTAATACATTTTATACTTACCATCCTGCAGAGAGTAGGAAGAAAAAATATTATGATTCTTTTTTTTTTTTTTACAAGGACACAATTTAATTCAAACTATGTTCTCGAAAATAATTCCTTTTTTTTCTGTTTTTTAAGCGTAAAAAAGATTATGTTCGCTTTACATACTTTCGAAAGAATTTTTCATGCGAAATAATTTAATCTGAAGTTTTCTTTGTATATTTAAATAAGAGACCAGTTTGCAAGTATCATTGGTCATATCTTTCGTTTTTATGGCAACAGACTTGAATTAATTTAATGTTAACAATATTATGAACCTATCTTGGGTATTATTTTGTCACTTTAAGATGAAAAGGAGACTCATCAACATCATACCCTAACCTACTACTGCTCAATGCTTATACATTAAATTAAATATTATATTCTTTTCTCTCTGTTTTGAATTTCATCCTTGGAAGGTATTTAAAATTTAATTCATAATAATTGTCGACAGTATTTTTTTTTTTATGAAAAGCGTTTACGGTCCAAGTAATTTTTGTTATTGTTCTGAATTTTCTATAAAACACGCACATTTTAGTTGAATTTTAATTTAGTGATATTGATATTTCTTAAATATATACACAATCATCGTTTTAATAATTTTAATTTCCAGACAAAACATTGAAAGATTATTCGAATTCAGTGAAGGTTATTAAAAAACCATTAAACTGTATAAGACTGTTTAACTGTTAAGAGTCTTAAAATTTTATTGTTTATCAAGCTTATAAGACGAAGAAAAAATAAACTAGATTATTCAAATGAATAAATGTTCTTTTAGTTTGATTATTTTTCTGATAAACATCATTTACGTAAAAATAAGTAGCTTCGAACGCTTCAATAAAAAAAAAATACAGTTTTTAAAACAATCCAGTATTATGAAATTTTATTACTGGTTTAAAATCATTGTAATAACAATAATAATAAAAAAATATATAAACAGTAATAAAACAATAATGAAAGTGTACCATCTTCTATAGCTTGCTATAAAGTAAGTACATGTTCCAAAGCACCGATATGATGATATGGCGAATATTTTTTTTTTCTTTAACAGTTTTTTTTATAATATAACATTAAGAAACATTAAATATAAACAAAAAGTCTCAATGCTGCCTATTAAAGAGATTTTTATTTTATATATATATATATATATTATTCTTTTATAAGAAAAATATCTATAGATAGAAACATAAGTGCTACGTGCACCGAACAATTTTTATATTAACTTTATGATGGTCGCATAGATCATAACTTTCTTCGCGTGTAAGCTTTAAACTTTCTACGGTGCAGTCGATTCTGAAAGCACATTTATACCGAGTTGATTTTATTCGTATATCATGCTGGATATACTTATTCTATTTATTATCATACGCGCATAAAATAATGTAGGTTTTAATATTGCTGATGTATCCATATGTTGTTATACTGAATAGCAAAAAAAAAATAAAAAAAATAAAATGAAGGAAAAAAGAAAAGAAAGAAGAATTTATGTCACACCGATGTGTTTGTATTTCAATTTTCATCTAAAATGAAAAATGTTAAAATGCGTTTTAAGGTGGTTTTCAGAGCTTTTTGTTGTGCGATGATATTATTTATATAAAGATACTCATGGGAATGTTAAATTCTCCTGGATGCGGTTGGTCTACCTATAATAAGCTATAAAAGAATATTACAATGTACATTGAAATATTTATATATATATATATTTATTTATATTTTGTTCCTTTTTTAAAATGATATTTTTATGGGATAATCAAGAAAATATTGTTATTCTTCATATTTTTTTTTGTGTTTATTTGCACTTAGTCTATGTGTGCAAAAAAAATTATATTTTATGTACTTTCGTTTATTTTTAATATGACAATGAAATATAAATCAATGTCACCACAGCATTAAGCGCAATTTCGTATGTCTTAAAAAAAAAATGTATATAGGATTACAATGACATGATTTAGGACTAGCACTTTACTAAATTTTAAATATACCATTGTTAGAAATATTTGGGATTTATTTGGCTTTTCGAAAAGTTATGCACGAAATGTTTAAAAGAAAATGACACTAAAAAAAGTTAATCATTTTCTGATTTGGATTTTTTTCGGAATTTTCTCTTACCTTCCATCCTCGTGAATTAAAGATTTTTCAAAATGTAATTTACGGTTTTCATAGAAATACGTTCAGTTTAACCATTCACATATTGCACTTTTAATATTAAGAAATTATTTTCTCATTTAATATCTTTGCTATTGCACCGAAACCAATCAAAACTTACGTTTACGATCCAATTGTTAAGGACATATCCTTGCTCCAGTAATTTGTATCCTTTAATTTCAAACATTTAAAAAAGTATATAAAAACTTTAGATTCATTGCCAATCGATGTGCATATCTAAACTGATCGCTTACGAAAAAAGTGAGAAAATTAATGTATATTTTTTTATTTTTTTATCATCCAAGATAACACAAATACTTTCGAAATTTAAAAATAAATATTTTTATTATTTTATTGTTATTGTTTATGTCCGTTTCTAAGTCCATTAGACATTTGTTCACATTGATTGGTACATATTATTGAAATAACCTTGTTGTTTTCATGTGAATCAATATACTGTACAAACAAACCATTGATCAATTTAGATAAAATCTTATCTACACAAGTGACAATGTTTTCAAAGAGACATTTTCTCATTTTGATATATTACTGCATTGACTACCCATTGTGCTATCTGATTTAACCAAAGGGATGCTTGGTACCAACATAAAATATTTCGACCACAAAAACAAAACATTATATTCATATTCATATTATGTTATACATAGAAATATGGGGTGATGTGAGAAGTGATGCGGTATATATTCAGCACAGATATTATATATAATTATAGATTACTTAATATGCTTTTATGTTTACATAATAAATGGGTATATATTAAACCATGTGGGCAATGGACTGGACAATGTCTGTATAAATTAAGTGAAATAAATAAAAAGGGATAACACACTTATGTCTTTTTTGTCAATATTATAACTAGCGGTGATGTTCACATTTTAAATATATATTCAAACTGCTGCATGATTTGCAAAATTAACTTTTTTTTTTTTTTTTAGTTTTGCAAACTTTTAATTAATAATATGCAGTATTCAAAAGGTCAATGTACTGATGAGAACTTTGCAGTATTATAAATTTTCTACTTAATGACGCAATTAACTGAAACAGCAGAAATACTTTGGAATATAACCCGTGGTTTAGCATATTTAATTTAATTGTACATTAAACCTTGGAACAAAGAATATATGTATATGTATCTCTATCAATATTCTTTGCTTCGATTAAAGTGTAAATCTGTTTAATATTCTTCAATCGAAAATATTTTTCCTATTGGACACAAATAATATTTTTTAAAGCATACTTTATTTTCCAGCAAATACTTAAGTTATAATTCATGTTGATGTTGATGTGATTCAAGTTGCGTATATGTCCATAAATTTATATTCATGCTAAAGAAAAAAACAATAAAATATATTTATGTTTGCTTTCAGCTCCCACATAAACCTATCAACGAACATCAAATATTCAAAAGTAGTCTAAATAATAAATTTCTCTGTGGTAGCAAGAAACAATTAAGCCCCAAAAGATTTACGCAAATATGAATTTAGATGTACTTATTTATACATGATAATAACACAATAGTATTAAAAAAAATTAGATAATAATATGAATTAAAATACATTAATGATGCGAAGCGTAGAGCGTATACAGTATAAGTACCTACAATCAATGGTAAAAAAAAAAAAATATTATATATTTTTTTCCGTCAACAATATCGTTAGATACGCAAAACAAAAACCAATTTTATTTTCCATCAATATTTACTGTCGTTCACTTAAAATCCTAACATTAAAACTGGCAATTCAATCATGTAATTAAATATTTAATCCATTAGGTATATTTGTCATGGTTATGGATGCAATGAAGGAAGGTATAATATCCAAACCAACAACAACAACCATTAACAAACAAAAGCCTATTTCGTTCAATGACATAGATTATGAATAATAAACGTGGTTTTTCTATCAAAAAGAAAAAAAAAAGCTTTTAAAAATTTGAGAAAAAAATAAAGAAAAATGAAATAAAACTGCCGTATAGCGATTACAATTTGGAGAGCAGAAAGAAAATTATCATATTAAAAGGAAAAAAAAAAAGAATGAAGATCCTATCTTATATAATATTTCGTCATTGTATTATATATGAATATAGTGTACTTCACACACACTGTCCAATTAAACTTCCATTAAAATAAAAAAATTCTTTAGCAAAACAATTAAAAAAAAAATATTTTTCATAGAAAAATCTCGATCTAGAATCAACAATTTTTACCAACATTTCTACTATATAAGGGTTTTCTGGATTTACGTTGAGGATTAGAACGAATGTATAGTAAAACTGTCGGGATATAAGTATAAAGCTCTGTGCCAAGAGTTAGAATAATATAGAAATATAAAAAGTATTGTATATCGTTTGTAGATTATGGTATAGATATCTCTCTAGATATATAAATATAATTATTATCAAACCGTAGCTCTATTAAAACGTTTGTGTGTCGCGTTTAAGTATGAGTATCAACAATATATATATTCATTCTATCTATCTAACTAGGTAATATGTGTATAAAACATAAAGAGATATAATAAAAAATAAAAAAAAAAAATGGAAGAAAAAGCACAGGTGACAATGTTAGTCAGGTAGAAAGCTAGTGATATAGATGTACACTACAATCGGTTCTATTTCATACATAGAACATTTTACCGACTAAAATTAAATTTCAAAAGAAACGTCTCGTTAGTCGTTAGTTATTATAGCGTACAGCATCAACGCGGATGCTGGGTGTGTAGAAAAACTTTTTTAAAGTAATAATTTATTTTAAATTGTTGTTAAATAAAAGTTTTTTTTTTTTTTTGTGTTTAGAAAAGGATTCTTTTATTTTACCTACTTTCTTTTGTTTTTTTCTATGTTATTAACCAATTCATTTTCATTTTAATAGTAAAATAATTTAATAATAATTTAATAATAATTAAACTGAAGGGATTAAAACTGTTCAGATTATAATGGAATGTTATTAAGTTATATATAGTTGACGCGGTGCGATGAAGTGGAATAAAATACAAAGCTAATTTTAAGTGGTTCATGTGAAAATATAAATTTCAAAGTCATTTTAAATTTAAATAATTCATGACAGCGCGGAATTTTCATATTATGTGGTTAAATGTAATTTATTTCATTGGAATAATAAAATTTTAATTGAGATTTGTGCTTTATATGATTAAGCTTCTTGGATTTACAATAATTTCGCAGCAATTTTATTTATGGAAAACTTCTGTATTAACTGTAGAAAATTTGAATACAACATTTTATTTATAAGAAGCATCATAGAAATGTATATATATTAGGGTGACAATTATTTTGTCACACCTTTATTTTTTATTCAAATCAGTTTTTCTTAAATTTTTTTTTCCAAAAATCATTATAACATTTGTATTAAGAAAATCTGATTTCTAAATAATCTCATTGGATAATAAAAAAAATCTCACTCCTTTGTTTGTTCTTCATGAATTATGAATTTTTAATTCATTTGATTCGTGAAGAAAAAACAAGAAATTGGCAAAATATCATCATTATTCTTTTTCCCTCAATGGGTGTTCAAAGTAAAACCCAATTTCTGAAATTTTCAAAAAAACATTTTTTTTTGAAGAGGTACTCATGAAGAACAAAAGAAAGCTTTGGATCCATAGTTAGTAAAAATTATATCCATTATATATAAATTAAAACCTGCTCTAATGGCATCGCTGGTCCATTGTCAAAAACCATAATGGGTTTGAAAAATAAAGTTGTGACAAAGTAATTGTCACCCTAATGATTACACATAAAACACATCAATATAATATATTTTTCTTGGAAAGCTTAATTTATATTATGGATTTAGGTCAATACGATACTATCGATGAAAATTTTTGTGGAAAAAACTATTCGTGCATTATTAAGTGAAACCATATCGACTATATATTATTATGGTTTTCTCATAAGATTTATTTTATGGCAAGAATTTCATTGATTTTCATGTCGATATTGTATGTATAATACCACAACGTAGTTGATTATATATTAAGCAATAAAGAATATAATATATATATATTTATATATACATAATTATATAAATTTATTATATATTTTTTGTGTTCATTAAATGAGATGGTTAAACAGAAATTCAGTTGCCATAATGCTATCGATATTTTTTTGAAATGCATTTATTATAGCTTTGATAACTTGCAATTAAGTAACACGATGTAGGCTTGTTTGATGCACACAAAACACCCACAAACATTTATATTTATCGTTTAATGTTTTATGCCTGCATGCCTAAATGCTAAATCATTTCTGATTAAATTTCAAATAAAAAATTTAACAAATGCAAAATGTGTGATTTTACATACATTGCCCACACGTGACTTAATCGTAAGTTCCAAATCATTGAATGGATATTCTCTTTAAATTTATTAATAAAAGTAACAGACGAAATTTGACAACCTCTACACACCCCGAGACGGAAAGTCTCGATTTTCATGTTGCCTGTGTTTCGAAAGTTTCACAACATTTGCAAGTTTTCTTGCAGTTGACGATTTTTTTTCAAATATGGACTTTTGACAAATACAATCATAAAAAAAATCACATCTTCAAAGCTTGCTTCATTTGTTGAAATAGTTATACATTTGTCAATCAATCAATCAAACAGAAACGCTGTGGTTCACTTCATATTACATATAATTAGCTTTCAAATTAAAGGCTATACTTTTAATACTAATCTTCAATTATATGATGCTAACTCAATGATTGCAATACATCCCATTTATCATTTACGCACTTTTTCATTTATTTTATTAGCCTAATTAATAATATTACACACCTTAATGCTTTCATTCCCTCATGTACCATATGTAATTATTTTCAAACTAATATAAAATAACAGCATCATAAAACAACAATAACCAATAAATAATAATGTATGCGATAACAAAACTGAGCCACCAAACATCTTTAAATGTTTTTGTTATGTATTTGAAACGTACCCAAAATGCCCCCTGCATCACATAAAATACATACATTTAACCATACAAAATTATTTCTATATAACATTTTTACATAAAGACATTATTTACCTGATTATTACTTTTGCTACTTACCTGAAATAGGCCGACACCGAAAAGACTTTTACTGTCAAATATCGCCACCGAAAACCATTAACAAAATACCTATGTGCAAGAATATTTCATCGAAAATATGATAAATAGCCAGATCCTGGATATGCTATATTACACGCACGCATAATTTTTTGAACTTATAATAGACCATGTAGCTGCGAAACAGGCAAAGCACGCATACACATTCAAGTGAAAGTTTTATATAGCAGTCAACACGAAAAGGTGACGGCGGGTTGAAAGCAATTCAATGGGGTTAATATTTGGGCCATATTATATTTATGGTGTTTTTGTAAAGGATAGAAAGCGACTTTTCACATTAAATTTTAACACACCAACAACTCAGGGACTTGAGCTTAAGCGAAAAACTTTAAATACTTATTATTTTGGACAAATACCCGGCTAATTGAAAAATGTGATAAAATGCTAAAAAGCATTATTATTGTAATTAATTTATTCTAGCGGTGAGTAGGAACTGAGTACACTTTTATGCGTAGAAAAATTAATTAAATACAGTTTTTCCAAAAGCTTTTAACTAATTCAGAATTCAAAACAAGACCACGCACCGTGGGATTTAGATTATAGAATTATTCGATATTTATATTGTCATCGCGTTCTGAATATATTGAAACTTTAGCACATTAAATTATTCGCGATCTTAGCTTGACAAAAATATATCCACAGGATAACATACCGAAATAATAGAAATTCGAATGGAGAAAATATCATTTGGTACGTGTCTTTTTGCAATTAAGAGAGCCCTTAAAAATGCTTTATATACTTAAATACAAAGTCATCGTCCATGCGTTGAGTATATACCTATACAGCCAGCACACTTTAATCTATAATAATATTTACCACCTACCATCTGCATCAGTCGGGTATCATAAAAGTTGTGGTTGTCTTATAATATTCTGGTATGTTTTTCTTTCTCTTTTTTCTGTTTCAAATATTTTGGGAGACATTTTTATAGTATTTTTGGTATGTTTCGATCGTGTTATGTTACTAAACCAACTAATTTAACATTACATATGAAGTATAGCGTGTTAGTTCGAACTTTCTTCATACAGGTTTTACTTCGTTGGTATGAAGGAAAAATGAAGCCTTGGATTAGCGATATTTTTTTTATCTAGGACACTAGGATATCAGAATATTGTGGGTAAACGTTTTTTCATTAATTGCTTAATCGGCGTAGAATCCACGTTGCTTGTAAATATATAGATTTTGCCGTAAAATCTAATTATGCGACGTAAAGTCAAAACGTAAAAACAATTTTTTCACGGATCATGTAGAATGGCAATGTATATAAATTTTGATTGGTCCATGATTTCTTGCTTAATCGAATTTTATTTTGTAAAAAAAAACGAACAAAAGCAGCGTACCAAATATTATTAACAATAAAATGGTACAGTAATTTAATATGCCTGACTGAACTCTTCTCTAGAAGTCATTTACATCTCAAATAAACCAATTCCAATGAATATAAAACAAATTGTAATATAAACAGATTTTAATTACATTAAGAAGAAACATTGAATTTTCGTTGGAATAAGCTATATAATATATGTTACAAATTATTACATTAATTACATTTAACGTTTATTTATGATTAAAATACATGATTTCGGATTAATTCTCACATCAAATATCAATATGTTTTTCAAAGTTAATTAACTTGCATAATATAAATTCATTATTTTCATGTGGAAATCAAATTTTCTAAACCTACACTTTATATTAAAATTTTATTAACCAAAACCGGGCAAGAATTTTAAAAAAGAAAAAAATCAGATGAAAAAAATAAACAAATAAAATATATGACTAAAATAAACTACTAAATTTATATTTTCATGTCGATTATGTTTTCATTAACACTGAGATTTACATAAAGCATTGCCATACCATTACCATATACCCCATCGAGATAAAAGATATCTCTATTCAAAACTTTTGATATTATCACTGATGCAAAGTAAAGAAAAAAAAATGAATAAACTAACATCGAGTCAAACACTTTATTTGAATATGAACAACGAGAAAAAAAAGCGAAGAAGAAAAATACATATTCCAAATGATGTAGAATTTTTTTTTATCCTTCTTTATCTCTGTTCTGTGGAAAATGTAGATAATAAAAGTTTGAGTATTCCACAGTTATATATCTGAAAACCGTATTGCATAGTTTAAATGAAGGAATATTTAAATGGAAATATAGTATAATATAGAATATAATAGTTCTTATGAAAGAAGTTTTCTACCCAACAATAAGATGATGTGTGTGTGTTTTTTTTGAATTTATCATCTTCGTTCTCTGGTCTTTTAGCTATCCAAATACATTTAAATTTATAGATTGACATATAAGAAAGGTATGAGACTTTTTATAATAAAATTGTACTTCTTTTCTATAAAATATCGAAAAAAAAGGTGTGCTATTCATTTTTCAGGTAAACTCCAATTTCTTAATATTTTTTTAAAAGTTTAAAATAAAAAGGAGAGAATAGAAAATTGTCAATTGATGAGGTTATTTAAATAATTTTTTTCCGCTTACTATTAGCATAAATATGAACGTAAAATTTTAAGCAGAAAAAATATCTTAAAAATTAAAAAATTGTCATATTATAAATTCAATCCATAAGAAATGATACAAAATATAATATAAGTTTAAATATACGCATAAAACCTTTAAAATAATATTCTTCTTCTTAACAGAAAATTAGACTTCAATTGCTAAAAATCATCAAAAATCAATGTTTACCATGTAAAAAAAAAAGTTTTCCAAATTTTCTTATGGCTTATTAAAATTGTCTAAAAACTTTTATTTAAAAAAAGATTGCTAATAAAAATGGTATTATTTTATTACATTTTTGCAAAAGCATTTAACTTATAAAGCATCCAATTTAACTAAAAGCAGAGAACCCACTGTTGTCGCAATAATAATCAACTTTCTTGCCTATTGATTCTCATAGTATAATCGTAGCTATGGCCAGAAGCCAGACGTAATTTACCTCAAGTAGAAAATTTTATTTGTTACGTAATAGTGTTTCAGGTAAATTGTCAGATGTATAGAGGTAGGTAGCAACAGTTTCTAGTAAAATAAAATATAAATTAGGTCATAAAGACAAATACTTAAATACGTTTGAAGATTATTATTATTCGAAGAAAGTTAGAAATTCGTCATTTCCAAGAATCGAATATTCGCATGTTTAAACATTTTAATTTCATTGCTTTTCACAGGAATTTACACCATTTCATCTAACTAAATAAATCGAAAATTTTGTAAATACTGTTTTAAATCATTTTCGAATGGGTGTTTAAATTGTAAGCACAGAGACCAAACAAAAGTTAAGTGATTATTTAATTTCATAATGATTTGCGAAAAAGTCAATGTCCTCGCAGTTCTTTTTTTTGTTTTGTTCTATCAAAAACAATTTAACGCTTTGAGAACATAAAAAATTTCTGGTAAATAATTTCCCAAGTGAAAAATGGTTTTCCTGTTTTCCTTTTTTTTATGAATAATTTAAATAATTTCTTAAAACGCAAAATAACAAAATATTATATAAAAATAAAACCCTTTCTTTTACGACACTTTTTGATTTCAGTTTTCCCAGTTACTTCGTGTGTTGTTTATTGTTGATTGGCATGTATCATCAAAGAAAAGAGAATCGGTTTTCCCTTGAGGACAATCTATACAGCAATGATCAGCCAGTAGATTAAATTCATAATAAAAATGGAAATATGTTTATATATATTTATACTTATTTAACGAGGATCTATAGATCTCTATAGATTCAATCCATTGTAATGTTAAATTTCCTTTATTTATTATTATTATTATTTTCTTTTTTTTGTTCTGCTGATATTCATTGTAAAAAAAAAAAAAAATAAATAAACAGACACAAATTTCATATATATGCAACATTATAAATATATCGACAGCAGATTCGTAGATTATAAAGTGTGCTTCAATAACGAATAATGTTTTTATCTCGTTCTCGATAAAAATGTTTTCAATTCCCATTATTGATTTTGATTTTCTTTTGTATGTAGGTAGTTAGTATAAAACTCAGTCAAAGTCAAGCTACAAACATTTTTTTTTCTTGTTTGCATTATTTTTTTTTTTTATTTTTAAATAGAGCTTTGGATTACTTTTAAATTGAAATGACCTTTTTCTTGTTTATTTACTTATATAAGTACTTCAGATATTGTGGATTTGTGCACAATGAACTGAACATTTTTGATAATATTTTCTTTTGAAAATAGATCAGTATTTTTGTTCTGTTATATTCTGAGAAAAAAACAGATATTTGGTGGTTAAATATTTTCATGAAATCGTGAGTAAATATTTACTATAACATTTTCTTTCTCGTTGTCCGAAATCCATTCTTTTTGATTCAAATGTTAAAGAAAATAATAGAATTTTCAATTTGTTCCAAGCAAATATTAAATCTCTAACAATAATATATTTTAATGTGAAAATCTATCAATTTTTTTTTTGTTTGTTTTATAATTAAAATACGAACTATTCATTGCTGATTGCTTTTGAAAATATCAATAAATCTATATTCAGACGTAGTTTCATATCTCAATTCATCAAATCGCTGATATTGCTTTGCATATCAATTTTATATTTTCTGCAGCAAAAACAAGAATTTCAATCATGGGAAAATAACATTAATTCCGCATTTATCGTTTCCATTTGCTTTAAACAAAAATACAAAGAATCTTTTCTCTCTTATGGTTGCGCGTGTTTTATAAGAACAAAATATAAATATGATTTTAAATTCAATAACTCAATCTGAGTTTAATAAGTACCTTCTATTCATTAGTTTAATGTTTCTTTTTTTCTTTAAGAAAGCTAGAAATGATAAAGTACGCAATATATAAACATAATTCTAAAAACATCATGTCATTTGTTTGAAAAACAAAGCAATAAGAAAAAAAACATTAATTCTTTTTACTTAGTTCTTGATTGTTTCCGAATAAAATACGTGATCCATTCAAGTGAGGTTGTAAACTATTTTTGTTTTCACAAGTCTACAGAATAACCATTTTATTTTATATTACCTCAGTTACAAATTTATTTTACAACCTTTCGTCTTGCATAGAACCAAATAATATAATGTTTTGATTGCCTTGCAGGGGTAATAAAAACAATATATTGAAAAAGGGCTGCTTTAAATCCACTTAAGCGAATTTAATGTTGCGATTCTCTCTATTCTGCATGTTAAATTAAAAAAAATGCGTCAAATAGCATTTGTTACAAACATATAACTTTATCTTGAAATTAAGAAATAAAAATCATATGAGAAAGTATGAAAGATTTATAATTATGACGGTTAAATTGTGATTGTAAAAGAATATATAAATTAACCAACTTTGTTTTTTTAGTAATAATATTAATAATCAATTCCACAAGAAAAGCAAATCCTACAATTAAACATTAGTTTGGAAATAACAAGCTGCCAACTCCATTGGTACAACACTTCATTTTTCGTAATTATAAATTACATATACTAGAGCGGTGCAAATTTTGATTCAAAATAATAAGACA
>JAABKK020016207.1:0-20408 GCA_011634745.2 Catotricha subobsoleta
AAGATAAGATATTTATCATTAGTGTGTTAATTAAAATGTGCTTTATTGTAAATATTTAAATAAATACTCAAAAATACAATTTTTTTATAAATTTCAAAATTTCATGAAATTTTGAAATATTTCTGAAAGGTATATAAATTTCATGAAATTTTACATCTCTAGTCAAAGGATTAAACCTCTATTCTCAACAATAAAAAAAAAATATCTTCATATAATATTGAAACAGATTAAATAACAACGATTTTCTACAATTTTAAATTAAAAAACAATTGAATTAGATCATTTTTATCAAATAAATCATGAACCCTGGTAAATTATAATTATTTGCAAACAAAACATTAAACAAGAAATCTATAACATAAAAATTAATTGTATCTATATTTATATGGTACTTGCTTATTGAATATGAAAAATAGCAATCTGTAAAAATTGAACATTAAGAGTAACAAAGCTCGAAAGTGGAGCTTTAAATCCACCAGAATTACTATTGAACTATGGAGTTTTAATATAGTCTCAGTGTTGTTTTGCTTCATTTCTTGTTTCATATCTCTCTCACAGATATACGTGAATAGCTTCAATGTTAACACTTAAGACCTCACAACATTCTAAACAAATATGAAATATCGATTAAAGGGTCAACTGAGATTAAATAACTGAAATAAGTATTTCCGGATATTTTTTTTTATGGTTTGAAAATTAAATATTGTAATTCAAAAATTCTGTATTTATAAGAATAAGAAATGATGTCGAATTAATTTAATTGAAATAAACTATTTAAAAAAAAGTAGATTTCATTTCCCATCCATCTATAAGCTAACAAACAAAATATACTAATTCTAGCTTTTTTATGAATGTATCGCGTAAATAATAATTAATTTTGAAAATACTAGAAGATAAAAAAAATAACACAATACAATTTGTCCAAAATAATATACATTTTAATAGCGACTCCCAGCTGATATAATTACACTACAATATTTCTTTGCTGGGAAACCAGCAGCACCACAAAATCTTTTGTATTATGTAATGGTTGCGGCATGCATTGTATGTATGTGTTTAGCTAGCTGATCGGCATTTAATATCTATTCTACTGAATTATTTTGGCTAGTCTCAGGTGCGATGTGTATCAAAGACGTTTTGTTCATTTTTATTAAATTTATCAGAAACTATTATTTTCGATAATCAACCATGAAGGTGATTTTTATCTCTATTTAAGTTCTTTTTGCTTTCTCTGTTCAACATATTTTTTTTTCTTGTCTTGTGTATGATATCCATCACTCAATATTAAGTAAAAGAATTAAAAAATTTCATGGTAAACGAATGTATGAAATAAGCTATTTGTTATTTATTATTAATATTTGAAAAGGAAAAAAAAAACTAATTCAAACAGTAATGGAAAGAAATTAAATGGAATAATAATATGTGAATATGTGGATGATTATAAAAAGTATGAAAGAATCTTAGATGTACGATATACGATGTACGATGTACGTAGATACGGTACCTATGCGTATTCTAAACGATTTAGGATTATGTTTCCAAACTAAACAAAACATATTGTTATTGTACATTTCTTAATGGGGAATATTAGTTTAAAATAAACATGGTAATATACCATTCAGCAGCAGTATAACCGCTTACGTATTCAAAGTCCCCGAAGAGTTAGAAAAAAAAAAAACAAACTTTATTTATTAAATTTATGACTTGTTTGTAGTGATTTAAGACAAATTTCATCTATAAAAAGAAAGAGTAATAATATTATATAGATATATAGATATATACAGCCTATATATATTTTTTATTTTGTTGAAATCAGTTTAGCTAGGCACATTAAACGACATAATATGACTTTTTGTTTAAAGAACATCAGATATTATCTTCCATCAATTTATACCCACAAAAAGACATTTACAAATTATTTTATACACGTATTAAAATAATACAGCACCAGCGTTGCCAATAAATCACCAGTTTTAATACAAGCGTATGCACTTAAATATCATATTAAAAAGAAGAAAAAAAAAATCACTGAGTTACTAAATTTTACTACTTTTTGATGACAAAGAATTTTTCTTTTTTTTCTCTTTTTAATATATTTAGAGCGAAAATACAATTCTTAAGTTTCATATTAATCGATTAATGTTTTTCTTAGATTTTTTTTATTTTATATTTTTCATTGTTGGCTGTTGGATAATGAAATAGATAGAGAAAATGTTAATGTTTAAGAGTTGTTTTATATTAAAATTCAACACCAAACGATGCAAAGAACGTTTAAATTTTACATCACTCCAAACTCAATGCTATAATATTACTTAGGGAGACGTTATTATTGTCATAGGATATGGCCATTGCAACTTGAAAGCAATTAATTTGTTCCATCCATAAGATACAGACACCATAACTCTACTCACTATGTTGACTGTTCTCTGTTTTTCTGTGTGTATACCGACTCCTTCGACTACTTACTAAAGATATTATGTAAGGTACATAAAGTTGTGAAATATAACGCCTTGTGTTGCTTCTATTTTATTTTGCCTGTCGTTTGTTTCTGTGTTGTAATTTTTTTTGTTCTTTTGGTGAATTATGTTGAAATTAAAAAAGTTTTTCGGTGTGACGTTTATTATAAAATCTATATAAATATAGATTTATAACTTGCAGAAAATAAGCTTAGAGGAATATACAGTTTTTAGATAGGTAGATTGTTTCATAGGAGCTACAGATTTATTTTGCTGTGTAATGTATTGTAAACTATACCATCGTATTTTGTTAGCGTCGATGTATGTGTAGATAGTCAGAAATAAAATGTTTGACGATTCAACAGTATTTTAACATATGTAATTTTGGGATAGACGACGTTTTCTTCTTTTTTTTAGCGAAAATATAAAATTATTTCAGCATATAGTAAAATATATAAATTGGATAAAGTCTTAATAAACATCAAACTTTCAAAATTTAGTTAAATGTTTTTAATTCAAACATTGAAACATCAAGAAAAATTATTAACTTTCATGTTAACATTTTTATTACTTTAGAATCAATTGATTTACATGAAAACGATGGATTTTCCACTCTCAGATTTAATGCGTACTGTATTCAAATATATTCGCAATATTCTTAATATTCATATTTTTTTGTATAGGCACAAAAATTCACAAATCTATTTATTATTCACAAATATTCGAATAGTATGGAAAACATGTCTGTCTGAGATTATCGCTTCATCTGCACTTAACCCTTGAATTACAGTAGCGATTTTAAGTAGTTTTCGTTTCATATTTACACACTTTTCATTTTAAGCATTAGAAATTAATTCTCACTAATCAATTAAGAAAAATTGAATGCTTCCCATTTTCAGAAGAAAACGAAAATCTTTGAATATATTTTAAGTTTGTTTCTACACAAAAACGTAAGAGAACTGAGTTAGTGTCTGCTATATTATTTCTTCGAAAAAAAATAAAACAGAACAAAAATCATGTTTCAAAGGCTATCTTAAACATGCGACAATTCCTTCGACAATACAGTGATTCTATAAAAAGCATTTGTTTTTTTCAAATACCATAACTATTTTCTATTTAAATTTATAAAAAAGTATTCCTAAACTAAATAAAAATTACAAATTTTATCCATTTTGCTCTGTACAAAGTCGTATTTTTTTTCTTCTATAGGGTGATTCAATACATTTCGCTTGAACAGCACATTTACAAGATTCCATTTTAATCTAATATTAGTCTTATTTTAAATTATTACTGAAGGTGTATTGCTTTTGGGTGTGTGTCGCTCCGGCTAAGCTGATGCATAATTTTCTTGTTGTTGTTGTTGTTGTTGTTGTTGTTGTTTTTTTTTAATGAAATACAAAATATTTTTGTTTTTACTTGGAAAATAAGAACAGATTTGTCTCTCTTAAAACATAATTATGTCTTATGGATGTGATTTTTTTTTTTTGGATTGAAATTTAAGTCAAGGGAGACAAAAAAAAAATAATGAAAATATAATTTAATACCTTTTGAAACATATGGATGCTCTATATGGAGTACTTGTAGTACGGTTATACACATGCAGATGCATTATATTATATTTATCTCAACGAATGGCATATAGAAAATAAAAATGAGAAGAAAAAAAATAAATAAACGAATGCATCTTTTTAATAAAAACATACAAAATATACCTAAGGATGATACGCGCGTCTTTCTCTAAGTATAAATATGGTGTTGGTGATTAGTTTCAACTTTGTAGACATGGCAATAATAATTAGTATATAATTATAAATGTGATTCTATTTAAATATGAGGGTAATTTTTTTCGTTTCTATTCACTATCTTGGTTAATGAATGTTGATGCTAAGTAAGTAAAAACAAGTGTTTTGTTATTTTAAATATTTAAATCAATCATGAATGATTTATTCGTTATTTAAACATTACATATTGTCCTTTAATAATGCAATAATGCAGCCTATAATGCACTTAACTAAATTATTGGATAATATCTATTTTGAGATCAGTTTATGGCTACTTACTTAATAAGTAATGCATACATGCACAAACACAATTGAAATGTTTCTACATGAAATGTTGATTATATTTTAGTTGGCAGTTGAAAACTTAGATCAAAACAAAAGGCACTAAAGCTAGGAATTATTATTATAGGTGCGTATGTTCTTTATCATCCGTGCAGAACGGTTCGTATGTGAGTGATACGAGCCAAAAAAAAGAAGAAAACTAGCTACTTGATTCAACAATCATTTTCATTTGTTGTAATAAATGTCACTAAAAATGTCCAAATAAACATATAATACACATAAAAATGTCGAGGGCACATTGCACTACATTACAAAAAAATAAGCACGCTTTTTTTTATATAAGCATCAAATTGCCAGAAAAAAAAACCATATTGATATAATTTTTCCGGTTTTATTTTTCAACAACAAATAAATGTTTTTTCAGTCTATTGTGGGCGCTACACAAGCCAAGAATCAAGTGCTGCTGCTATTGATGTTTTTCTTATTTTTTTTTTTTTTATTATTCTACTCTCATACTAGGACCAGCCCTATATGTTTATGTACTGTACATTAAATAACATTATAATCAAAATCTCACAAGAAGAATTTTGTTTTATGATGCGTTAAATTTTGACATTAACAGCAATCTCTTTGGTCTAATATTGGCTGGTATGAACATACTGATGATATTAAATGCAACTAAACATATTATTCAGTCAGCATGTTTAATGGTTTTCGAATTTTTAATGGACTTTAAGAAAATTTATGATGAATTTGTTTGGAAGCAACAAATAATTGTTTCGTCAAAAAGACTTTATTATCAAGAAAATATACGCATAATTTTGATTGTTGTAAATTTTTGAAAGATACACTAATTTCTTTTTTATGATCTCTAAATAGTTTTATAATCATTTTTTTTCCCAAATGCGTTTGCGTACCCATATCCCATACCCAACCCAGTTAATATTTAAGTAAACATAATGATAAAATAGTAAACGTAAATAAAAATTAAATTGATTTATTACTCATTTTGTAGTTCGCATTTATTGCACTATATTTATTTATTTCAATTAGATATTCAAATATATCTGCAATTAAATATAATAACTGTAAAATTTGTTAATTATGCTGGATTTTCAATCAATTTTTACTCAGAATAATTATAGAAACATTTTCTGCATTATTTGCCATTATTTTTAACAATCTGATTCTGAATTAACTTCTCTTCGTCTTTTTTTTTATATAATTTTTCAGGCAGCCTTTTGGTTTTTCATATTATTATATGAATATTGGTGAAGAATTTGAGGTCAAGTCAGTGACGAACGTTAAAGTTATAACCAGGGAATTGTATTTCGTCATTTATTTACAGGTTCGGTTCTGATAAAAATAATTCGGTTCTCAAGACAAATAAACAGCAGTTCTTTAGATTCGGTTCAATTACTCATAACACACTATTTGTATAAAGTACTAAATTTGAATACTTTGCTAGTTTTGATCGCTAATTTTGTTGAGGGCAAAGTAATGGAATAGAGACTTTTAGGTCTGTACTATATTAAATATTACATAGGCTAAACCTCAGAATCACTACCAAGAAATTTACTTTATGCAAATGAAATTGAAAATAAAATTTTATGTAAGAATTGAGAGCCAAATTTTTTCTGTATTCATCATTTTTCGTATTTATATATAGAATAACAATGGAGAATTAAAAGAGTTCTACACTTTTGATAAATTGCGTTCTAATATTTAGATCGGCTTAAATTTCTTCAATTTATTATTCGCCAATGTAACAAGTATATATATTTAATTTGACTTTTTCTGATTCCATGCACAAAATATTGCAATATTGTTAATCTCACCAACACTTATAATCAGACTATTTGCCAATTCTGCAGACGCATTGCATGGAATTTTTAATTAATAATTTATTACCAACCACTACAGAATTACACTAAAAATTGATGGTTCACATCGAATGAGTCAATTTAATTTACAGACTGGCCATGCATCATGCATACGAAATTGAAAGAAATTAAAATTATTCGAAAATGTCTCAATTTGTATTTAGTCAAAAGTTTATTTAAAGTGCTATTAATAAAATTTATATTACGTTTCTTAGTTCTTTTTCTATAATTTATCGTTCATAATAATCTGCATAGAAAAAGTTAATAAAGCATACTTAGAATGCGACTGGAAGAAGAGGAAAATGAAAAAATGAAAGAAATAATATGAAAACCACAAAGATGATATAGTAAAGATACGGCGCCAACCAAACGTTTATATTGGCTTAAAGAAAAAAAAAATTAAACAAAAAATCAAATATAACAAACATGCGTAGAGTACACGTTTCAAGTTACTTTAAAAAAAAAATAGAAAACATAACTAATATTTAGGTACTTGCACAGGTTTCCAGAAACATACTGCACAACTGATACCTCTGTCTCTTCCACATAAACGAGTACGTTACGTGTAATATTAAAAAATAAAATAAAAAAGATAAAAAAAAAATAGTGAAAATTTTAAGAAAATAACCGTCATCATAATTAACAGCTATTATTGCTTCTTTCTAAACTGGCGCATAAATATCCTGTCCTATATATCTTTTTCACTGCTAGCTGAACTGACTGCAAAGCTATAATAATATATTTAATGTCATTTATACACTCCTCGATATTCAGTTTATTTCTTCTTTTTTTTTTGGGTATAATAAGAGAGACACCCATCATAAACATACATAACATCAGCATCGTAGTAATAACGCGCGCATCAGACTTATATTATTTTATTTTTGGAGTGCGCCACGTTGCAGTAATTTGTAAAGAAAAAAAAAGATCATGATGATGAGTCGTTTTAAGCCTGTCGAAATTAGCTTCGAATAATTTGTTTCATTTAGAATATGTTTTATTTTCTTTATATTCACCCATAAGCATCGTATATCGACTAGAGTGCTATAGGAATTAGAGTACCTAGTACATATTGGTAGAACGACGAGGGTGACATAATATTCTAGGTATGTACCTACAATAATATATTTATATATAAATTAAAACAAATTTGTTTATTTACTCGTTCTCGTACTCCTACAACAAATCGTTATGTGGAATAAAAAATGTTTCATAAAAAAAAAAAAAAACGCAAAACGTGTGTGGAAAACCATTTGGATGGAATTTGAAAGGTACAAAACGCATATGGTGTCATCGCCTAATAAAATATTTTCACATTTTTCTATTATTTGATTTTATTGTTATTATTAGTTAAAAATAAATTTTAATTTTCTTCAGCTCCTCCATCTACTTCTTCGTTAATCTCTGGCCTAAAAAAGACAACGACAAACAGATTATATAATTAGGAATTGAATAGAAAACGAAAGAAATAAAAGAAATGCTTTATCAAAATAGAAGTTTCAAAAATATACATTGTCTAACATATCACATCATGATTGAACTCATTGATGTTTATAACGTGTCAGTGCTTCTGCTGTTGCTTATTTAATATTTTGTATTAGGGTGGAGCGCAAATCAGTTTTTTCGAGTTTTCTTTTGGTACTAAATGCGGAACCCGCATCATAATTGATATCTTTATTTATTGTGATCTAAAAACTATTTTTAAATTTAATTTTCGCTTCCCCACAAACGTTTCCAATCATTTTTTTCGAGAACAATATTTTTTTTTGGGTTTAGATTTGGTGAGGTTAATGATGACCTGCAATCAACCAAAAAAAAAAATTCCGCATAGCTCCAAAACGTAATTCGAGAAAAGGGCATTTGCGCTCCACTCTATTATGTATGCGTTTATGAAAAATATTAAAATGTTGATTTTTGCTGAAATATAATTATAATGTGTTTGAATAGCTTCTATTAGTATTACATTCTTATGAAGAGCATGATAATAATGGCCACCAATTCGCATATTCCTCTTCACTTCATTTATATATTTTTCTTCTGGCTCTAATGCTAATAGTTACATACAAGCAAAAAATATTATAATTTTAAAGTCAACCAAAGCATATATTTTATTGTAAAATCAACACACACGAAAAGACATGATGTGTTGTTGTTATCGGTGATGTAGCTAGCGCCTTAAAAACTTTTTAATTCGTTTTTTTCTTTTTTTCTTCTTTCTGGTCTTTTTCATTTTTAACATTTTATCTTCAAAGAATTAGATCGTGATAGAGAGAAAAATGTTAAGACTAGTTAATTAATATAAATTATGAAGGCAAAAATAAAATTAATGTTTTTGAATTTCGTATTATATACAATACCCATTTAAACATAACAGAACGCGATTTAAAATGAAATAGTAAAAAAAAACAAACAAACAAATAAACTGTATTTGATAGAATCTGTATGTGTCTGTGTGTATGCGTATAAATTTATAAAGCTCAAAGTGGCTAATTTAATTAATTAACGAAATTGTTTATTTTATGTTACAATATAATAATGTCAAGCTAATTCATGATTATGAGTTCGTTTAAAAGTATTTAATAGAATAAATATTTAGGGTCAAGGTTTTTTCTTTCGTGATTTACATACACGAAAGTTATGGTTTCAAGATTTATGAAATAGATTTTATGGAATTTATTTTTGTTTTTGTATGTTTCAAGATGTGGGAGCAAATTTTATATAAAACAAAAAATAATTCAATTAATTAAATTTATTATTTCTCACCGTCATTTATGTTGCAATGATTTTACTTACGAGCATTTATAGATTTCTGTTTTTTTAACGAAAGGAAATTTATAAGGTCTAGGGCACTTATTAAGAAGCTCTCAGAATCAGTATTACAAAAAAAAACTTTTTTAAGACTTTATTTAATACATAATTTTGTACTGCTCTGATATATCTTAATACTGAGAAACTGAGTGATAAAAATTTCAAGATTTTTGCAAATTATTGAAAATTTAATCTTGGAAATCATTCGTTCAGTATCCCGTTTATATTGCCTAGAAAAAGCATTCAATTTGCTAACTAAATAGCAATCTGAAAACAAAAAAATGGGTCAAATTTGCATCATGATATTCTGACATTAATCAAACACCGTATGGCATTTAATTAATCTATTAAACAAATCAATTTTTTTTCACGCACTTGATATTTATACATTACTTCTGCTTAACTTCACATTTTGGTTTTTGAACACATTTGTGAATTCAGTATACAATAACAAATGTGTACTATACAAGAGGTTTCTTTTCAATCATATTCAAAAACCTTTTAAAAATCTGAAAAAAATACTGATGGATAGGAAATAGAGCTCACAGCTTCTCTACATTTAAATTTTCAATGAATGTGAAAATCTCAGCTTCTTTATTTGTTTTGTATTTGATAACAATAATTAAGTTAATTACAACCTAGCTTGACTAGGATAATAACCTGTAAATACTAAAATTTGAACTCATATTTCTCTAGAAAACTAATAGAATTGTACACCTAATACTTTACTCTGCAGTAAGCATACAAATTTGAATCCAAATGGAATATGTTATCAACTGTGGTCCATCCATATTGCAAATTAATATAAAACAAAAACAATCTGAAAGATGATACAATAAAGTTTTGACAAGAATAGCTGGTCTGCATACAGATTATATGGCTCGTGTCAGACCGATGCACAAAATTACCTCCAAAGTAGTTGCAAGCTAAATTTAGAATGTATTTTGTTTACTAATTTTTTTTGGTTAGTATTTTAGTTAGTTCTTAAATAACCATCCAACCTTGTTATTTATTTATTCCATTATCATCATCACATTATGAAGTGCAAAGGTGGACGTTGGATAATAAACCTAGTATGGATTCAACTTGTTTAGTTACTGGTTAATTTTTTCTGATCGTGATTTTTTTTCCTTCTTGTTGGGTTTGATTTGTTTTGAGAAAGTTTTTTTTTATTTTTTATTTATGTTCTCAATTATGGGTGGACAAACGACGATGTTACCGCCGCCGAGATGTTCATAAATAAAATAAAAACGAAATAAGAATAATTTATCCAAAAAAAAAGAGAAGAAAAAAAAAACATACAAAAATTTAAGATCGTTGACAGGTGTTCAAGTAAATAAATTTTCTATGTGGACTGTGTGTGTTGTAATATTATAATAAGCGTCTCATGTTTAGTTTCTTAAAATGCTAAAATTACCATAAACAAAAAAAAAAACAAAAAACAATTTAAAATATTCTATAAGACGTTATTCGGTTTTTGTTGTTTTATTTTATTCTTCTTAATTCACGATAAATAGAGGTTGGTATGACAAAAGAACATCATCAAATTAAGCCACACGCTCACATCTTGAACAAAATGTATAAACCTACCAATCGACTTAAATAATAAACAAAGATCAAGATTTGTAGAATAGAATCAACATATTTTTATAACTTGACGAAAGTCCCAACCCAGGGCCCATCCTATGATTTTGTTTCTATAGCATCATATTATTATAGAGAACTATCATCAGTCCAACTTAATATTATTTAATTCTGTTCTGAATTTTGGTATTTAAGTAATACAAGAATGTAATCTAAATTCGATATAATTAAAATAAATAAAATAACAAGTAACCAACAACAACAATAAATTATATATAAATGTATCAACATTAAACTTCAATTTACAAATGTTATTTATATTTAAATATAAACAAATTAAAGTTATTTATCACATCATAATAAAATGAAATTAAATATATAATAAAATAAAAAATAAAGAAGAAATGTGACAAATAAATATTATATTGTGTTTGTGCATATGCCGCACACACAAAACCGATACCGTCCCGTCGTCAGTCGTTGAATTGTAATTATAGTCAGTCGATGATGGTGGCACATAACAGAAAACCCACCAAATACAGACATTATAAATATTAACTTCCGATTAGTTTATTTAATTTTTAACCATTAACAATGAATATATTTATAACGATTTCGATTCCATTATAATGCTATAAATATTTATTATTATTATTATTATTATTATTATTATTATTATTATTATTATGTTTTATACTTTTATCATTGATTGTATAAGGTTTTTGGTTTAAATATTGTATAATAAGTAAATATAAATGAAAATGTATATAAATTTCCCAAACGTTATTATGTGTAGGGCTGGGTAAGTATCTGGTTCTGATATTTCCTAATATGTGCTTTCATATTTGGTACTGTGAATTTAAACATAAATTTTAACTTTAAAGTTTCCAAAACTTAGAAATAAATATTTTGGTTAGATTTATGTTAATTTAATACTAATATTAACTTGAATGTTGTCGTAACTTCGAAGTAATTATTTATGTTTGATTTACGTCAATTTAAGATAAATATTAACTTAATTTTTTTTAGTAAGTTTAAAATAATAATATTTATTTAACTTATGTATGTTAATTTAATATAAATATAAATATTCAAGTTTTTCATAAATTAAAAATATTTATTGAGTATTGAAAATTATTGTATCACAAATACTATATATAAGTACTTACTTCAAATAATAATTAAAATTATATTACTTTTCCATTTCGTTTAGCGCTGCTTTTTTTTAAGTATGTACTTTAAATCGAATAGTAAGGACATTATAAAAAAAAATATACCTAGATCTAGCATTAATTTATTATATGATTAGGCGAATACTTCATTCATACTTTGTACTTAATGTAAATGCTCATTATCGCATAGTACGGGGTAGTACCAAAAATGTTAGTATTTGATCAGCCCTGGTTATGTATACCACAACACCATTTAAAGATCTTTATCAAAAGGTTGGTTCATAAGGCTTTACGAATACGATATGGACGGTTAAGTCATAGTTCATTTGTATATAAATATATAAATGTGTAAATATTTCTGTAGAGCAAAATGTATAGATGGATGGATGGATGGATGGATGGATGGATGAATGTGTGTGCGTTTGTTGTCTACTGATGTGCACGCATGCTATTTGATAATGGAAAATTGTTTTTCGTTTATTGTTTTGTGACAGTCCAGTAGTTTAGATAACTAGTTACGATTAGAGAGATAGCAACAACAAATAACAAAAGGCAGGCAATCCAATGGTTAATTACATTGCTCTAGACATAATATTATATTATTTGATATTGAATAATAATGAATCGACAATTGAGTGGTATGTGTTTAATGCCTCTTCTACATAGAATATTATAAATTATATTTAGAATTATATGTATGTATGTGCCTATAGATGCGGAGAATATGAACCATAGGTATTGTTAATTTTCGTTGTTTCGATTGTGTACTTCTAATAAATAAATTACAAGTTAATTTGTTTGATGGTTGGGCGGGTGTAGGTTATGGGTTTTTACTGGAATGAACAAGATTAATTAAAAATTGCTATAATTATGACCAATATATTGTAATTTTAACATTTGTGACTGGTTTTGGCGGTTTCGCTTTCACCACGCCTGTTTTGTTCAAAACTGTTGTTGTTTTTATTGTTTGATTGGAAACCAATTTTCTGGGTAGCTCAGTTTAATGAGAACATTTTATATTTATTAATAAACAAATTAATAGTTTTTTGTTTCTTGTTGAAACAAATAAATCCATTTTAAACATTTTTTTTTTACATTATTTTAAATCGAATTTGTTTTATTATTATATTCTGAAATACAACAATTCACAGTCAAGTGATCAATCAATCATTAATTAGTAAATTACAACTTCAATTAATCTCATTTAGTATCATGATGCTATATAGTTATATATGTGCCGCAGTCAGTAATTAGTTATTTTGAAAATTTGACCACATTGCTCAATTCCATTTTAATTTCTATGTCACAATAGAAATGTTAAGGGGATGTGAAATTGTTAAAATGGCATAGAACAGTCACTTAACACCGCTTTTTATAACTCCACGAGCTATGACAGCAACCAAATTAAAAAATATGTACAATAATATATATAATAATATATATATATTGAAATTATCAATTATCAACCGCACAAAAAAGCAGAACTGACAAAACACCCCTCTGTCTACACACGCTATTATATTATTTCATTTGAAATTCACTTTCTTTTCGTTTTTTTTTTTGCTGTTTTAAAAAGGGAAAGGTAATCATTAATTGAGCATACTTTTCTCTGTAATCACATAACCACACGTACTCTTGTCCTTTTTTCAGTTTTTTTTTTTTTTTTCTTCTTTGTATTTTGCTGACTGATATAAAACCTATGTCTTCTTTTTGAATAAAAAAAAAAAAGATGACTGAAATAACCATCTATCTAACATCTGTTCATTGGTGGTTGGTTAGTGGCGGTGGTTCATTTCATGGCACATGGTCGTTGTTTTGTTTTTCTTAAATATAAAAAAAAAATTAAAGCACAAAAAATATGATAGAAGCTAAACGAAAATACTTTCTGGACGATGACAAATATTTCTTTCAGCATTTTTTTTGTGTGTCTCCCGCTTCTCAAATATAGCGGTACTTGCGTTACCTGTTGTTTTTACAAAATAAAGCGAAAAAAATGTTTCACCAACAAATATTTATCCATGGTTTTTGGCCACCGCAGCAGATCACATTGTCGATAAAAATGTTTAAAAAAATTTCAAATTTTTTGAATATATTTTATTTCTTTCTTGGGAATAAAGTTTTAGTTGTGTAGCGCACAAAAACTAAATAGACAACTAACAGAAAAGCTAATAAAAAAAATATTTTGAATAAAATGTGTGAAGTTATTTATTGTTTCTCGATTACTTTGCCTAGACCAATGTAGAAATATGCGATCCAGACTGAAAAAAATCAATTGAAATTCTTGAAAGAAAACTAAAATAACTGGAAGCAAGAATACGAAATACTCGATGATTGATTTTCGGAGTGTACAGGCTGATAAATTTAATTGTTAATAGAAATATCTTTAAATATTTTGGCATCCATTAGATGGAAGGATGAGTTTATGTAGTTTTATCACAAGTATTAGTTTTTGTTTTTGTTTACGCTATTATCAGTTTGGTATTCGAGTACCTATCTTATGAGTTCTTAGTTCTGGAAATACCTCATAATTTATCAAAATAAGATTCACTATTCCACCAGAATAATAAGAAGCTTTGTGACATTCAACTCTAACACCATACAATTTTTTGTCTCTTATTCAATTCATTTTAAAAGTTACATTTTATTATTATGCCGAACGAATATTTTAGCATCTTTTTGTTTTTTAATACATGATGAATGGAATAAATTACGTTCTTTATTGCTCTACCAAAATTGTTATTTTATTTTGTTTTTGTTATTTTCTTCTATTTCATTATTTCTATTATTTTTGTTTCTATATAGCTATAGAATTTACTAGTTTTTAGAATTTATTGCGCTAACTTGATTTATAAAGTCAAAAATCAAGAATTATATTTTAAGTTGATAAGTGTTTGGTTTTATATCGAAATTTATTGACTTGTTTAAATAATTTTGTATTTGTGTGCGTCCACGGGTGTCTTCAGGCTGCATTTATCTGGACAATAGGTATAGATATTTCTTGGCGGTGAAACCAAATCTATAAATTATTTGTTTTATACTCAATAAGAGCAAAGACATTCTATTTTATATTTTTGCTGAAAAGCCTGAATGAATCATATACCTACATTTAAATTATTTTCGATTATTGAAAGGCATTCAAAAGTTTTCATAGCAATAAAAATGAAAATAAAAATAAAAAAATTTAGAATCTTCTCATTACAATATTTTATGTACGTTTTATATTTTAACACTATGTTTTTTTTTATTTATTTGAGGCATTTATAAAACAATGTGATTTAAATATTATCAAAACAAATGATTTTCACACATTTCTTTGACACCAATTATTTTTGTTTGGTATGTTGTTCTAGCACTTGTATCATTATGTAGAGATGTTTAGATATTAGACAGATATGGTAAAAGATGCATATTGTAATGCAAATGCATTGCATATTGCCTGAAGTCAGTTCTAACTGCCTTTTTAATGGGTAGAAGGCAAATCGTAGACATACTTGTACGTGTATGAACACAATTATAGTCAAAGAGCCCTTGTAATAAAATTTTCTTATTACATTTTTGAATGTTTTCCATATGACTATATCACCAATCGCGATCGCAAGTGTGGCCATCAGGATCAGACACTACGTTTTAAAATTTAGGGACGCATAATGTACGAAATCCGAGTGAGATATACGTTTGGTAAAACGTCTTAAGAATAATTGAGAACATTTTCTTACATGAATTATTGTTTTGTATTTCTAGTTGGCCGCCTCGTAATAGACGGTGAAAATGGGGGAGATGGGAGTAGAACAACTCAAAATTGATATATTATTGATATTTCCAAACATATTGAATAAATGATTCATTTAATATTTATGTAATAGAAAATAGGTATGCATTTGTAAATATATTTAAAATATCTATTTTCAAGTAAAAGTAAGTAGTCGTAGTAGTAGTATTTTACAATGTGTATAAATCTCACGATATTATATCATCTTTCCAATAGTGGACGACTATGGTCTCAGTCTAAATCAATAGAAATGTTGTTTTGTAAATGATTTTCAAATTATTTTGTAATCATTATGTAATTTCAATGTCTTTACACCCATATGCAAAAATAACATGCTAGAGCTCCCACTAAAAATATTAGCTCAATTTTATTTCAATCATATAATGGTTGCATTGTACGAGTACGAAATACGTCGTTGTTTTATAGAGGAAAAAAAAAGAAATATATACATACAGAAAATAGTAAAATCTCGTATGCATCATAGAATCATAGTAAAAGAGTCTAAAATTTATAAAATAATCAACTGAAAGATGTGAACAGGTATATAGTAAATTTTAGTGACGTTACATTTTCCACTATAAACCAAACCATCAATTCGCTTTACAGAATGTTATGTTGGTAAAAAGATAGATAGGTGTAAATGCAGCAAGTCAATATTATTTGAAAATCGAATACAATTACATTATCGTATTAAAATAATGTACATTGTACATATTATAGGATGCATATAATCGCAGAACATGACCTTGTTTTCTTTTCTTTTTTATACATTCACATGTATAGTGTGGATATAATGGCCTATTTTATATAATGGATTATTGTTGCACTGTGTTTCCTATTTAGATTCAATACTGATATGCTCCGATGTTGAACATATAATTTTGAGTGTGATTGCGCGAGAGAAAAAGAAAATGAATATAACGAAAAATGTAATACAAGCAAATTCAAGTAAATAAATTTGTACTTGTTATAGGTGTTGTTGTATTCAAACGTTTTTTAACTACCAATTATCTGTCATTTATTTCCATATTACTTATATTGAAATCAATTCACACCTTTGCTTGTAATGATGCTAATAGGTCTTATAATAATGGTAATATTGAACTTGTTTCTATGTTCAATCACATGTATTGTCGAAATGGAATGCAATTGATAATCGTGTTTATGTTGTTAAAGGCTTTAATGCAGCCGGGTACTGTTATTGTATCATCGAGATTCTTAATATTTACAATATTATTATTATGAGATGTTTTTTTAAATTATTTAATAGACAATATTAAATTAATACTTAACATAATACTTTAGAACAAATAATTGAATTTTTAAAAGACTGACTCGTTTCTTCGTTGTTACGAGTTATACCATATAAAAGATTAAAAAGTATTTTTTGCTCAATTTTATACTATAATTACACTTCATTATAGTATTAAATATTCAAAAATATTTATACCACATGTTATAAGTAAGCCAAAATATGCCTTCATTTCCCTTACTATGATAAGAATATTATACCATCACAATGTATGATAATTTTTACTTTTGAAGAATACTATGACCTTTCTATTTAAAATTTGTAAGATGTTTGATGATCGATATATTATGCTGAAATCATTATACTGCCTGCCTATCTGTTCACTGGAATTTACCCTAATACTTTTTGCTAAACGAATACTAATGCTATTGTGTCTAGTACGACTATAGGCTAACGTGATTTTTCCATTCAACCATGATATGAAAAAGTATTATTTAAATAGTGAATAGTTATTTGATACAGACTAGCGAGATATTTTATAATATTGAAAATGAATTAAACGAAATAAATTAGTACAATATATTAATATCAAATGCATTTTTTTTTTCGCTTAATCCACCTTTGATATTCTACATCTCACTAGTTTGCAACTGGTATAAGTGTACAATGAAATTTCGTAGATCGATCGTGTCTACTGTAGAAACAAATTAATAAATTATTAACAATTTTTAAGAAATAGAAATTCAGTAATATCTCTGGATACACTATATGTTTATAATATTGTTAACTGTCATCGTTATCAGAGTCATATCTTGTAAAAGTGTATAAACTTATAAATTCTCTGATAATATATTTGTGAATTATTATATTTTCTTTCCAAATAAAATTACTTCTTATTCCGATACAAAATTGAAAGCAATGTATAAAATTGTCGTTGCTCGAAGATGTCTATTAAGCGTTTATTGTTAATAGTTTCATATACTTACCATGTACAAAAGAATGAAGAAATGTATCTTATATAAAATTGAAAGAAAGCAAACGATGTTGCCCATATAAATCCAATTATTAAATAAATACTCATTTTAAAAGTGGATTTAGAAAATTTCAAAATTAACTGTAGATTTTTAACTGCACATAAATAATGAGAATTCCATCCGGATTTTTCCGTAATTAAATGAAATCATGAAAATGTTAGAATGGCTGACTATTCTTCCGGATGCTGTGAAAAAATATTATTTAGTTTAAGGAACAGTAAAAGAAAAAAATATTAAAGAGAAACGAGCCGGAAATACTACTATAATATTTTCGTATTTATCTATTGTCTAAATATGAATAATATGAATGGCATCCGTTATTTGAATATTTTATTTCTTTATGACATTTATCCATAAAATATATTTTAAGAGGCTAGCAATTAAAATTCCAATAAAAAAAATCACATTAACTCTAGCATCACAATACACACACAAATCATATAAATTTCGAATCCGAAACATACATAAAATGTAACACCTTTTAAATTCAATATAATATTTAAATTAAATGAAAAAAAAAAATAAAAAATAAAATAAAATAAATCAATAAATTTTTCACTTCAATTTAATTTATGATTTAAAACACGAATAAAAGCACTATAAATACTCTTGAATTATTGATTTTTCAACTAATTTTCTTCATCGATCGAATCAAAAATCAAACTAACGGTTTTTCGTATATATTTCTCTATTTGAAAGATATGTTTCATTCTTTAAATCATTTCAAATAACAACACAGCAACTATGACAGACATGCCCATATAAAAATGCCATTAAAATGCTTACATTTTACATCGATCAAAAAAAAAAAAAAAAAACACCGTACCTAGCTGGATATATGTGCGCTGTATATTAAAATGCTAAAGGTCTATATTTATACATTGGTTAAATTCTTTTTATGTAGATAGATCTACCATTCACGTATCGTGTTTTATTGTATCGAAAATCTGGTACATTATCAGCAGCATGCTAATTCTGCATGATCATTAAAATAAACCCAGATATAGACAAATGATCAAAATTAGGTGTTCAAATAAGCTAAATGTAAACGTTACTACTTATTATAAATCGAAACATTCCACTTATTTTATAAATGCGACCTATCAACCCATCAATAATAATAATATTACTCATATGATGTTAGATACTTTAACTTGATAAAGAAACCAAAAATAAAAATCAACAATATACTTACTTTTAATAAATTTCATTTCAATCAAATTTTGAAAATGATACACAATTTATTTTAAAAGAAATCCATTTACGCATACTTACAAACATTTCTCTTCAATACCGATTGACTAAAAAAATAATAAAATAAATAAAATAATAAAAAAAAAATCATTAAATAAGAAGAATAAATAACATTTCAAGAAATTATAATACAAATTAGTGTCATTAATTAATATAAACGGCTTTAATCAATGCCGGCATTAATCGCGTTATTGCTCTGTGTGACTGTGTTTTTTTTTTCTTGAGTGTGTTGTTCCTTATTTATTTACTTTTTTTTTTTATTTGTACTTTTTTGAAAGGCCATGTGCATTACAAGCTAAAGTTCTCAGAGGTCTGTAAAATATATGTGCGACATGATGTACAATTTAAATGTGTTACTCTGGCTTCAAGGCAACCTCATAACTTATTATCATGCATTTCATTCGCGCGCAGTGTAATATGTACATGTACAAGATGATAATGGTATTACATATATGCATGGATGGCATGGCATGGCATGGCATGGCATGGAAACCGATCTTACGCGAACTAAAGAGCATCGAAATACTTAATTTTTGATTATTTAAATGACGAAATAAAATAAAATAAAATAATTATGTAAAAAGCTATAAAATGAAGGTATTAATGATTTAATTTATTTTATTCATTATTATTGTTTGTTATTGCGGTAGTTGTGCTTGTGTGGTGGATTATTATTTTATTTTTGGATGTCATTAAATACGCATTTAAATTGGAAAAAGGGGAACGCGGAAGATAAAAATTGTGATATATGTTATATGTATAAGCATTGTGAATGTTGCGAGCAGAGATTTGCACACTTTGTAATTGAATTTAATTAATTATAATTATAATTATAATTATAATCGAATTTAAAGACAGTTTCTAGCATTGGTTGGAAATGTTTTAAAATATTTTAGCTTATTTCTAGCACTGCATACACGATTTTAGTCCTTACATCAATTAGAATTAGTGGAATTACCATGAAAATTGAATTTTATTTATATTTGCAGTGACTCACTTTAATATTCGGACAAGAATGAAATTATTGGTAAATGTGGAAAATGACTGATAATAAGTTTTTTTTTTATGTTTGTTTTTAGGTATATTATTAGTTATGTATCTCTCTATTGAATTATAAAAAAAAATCAGAACAA
>JAABKK020016218.1:0-20402 GCA_011634745.2 Catotricha subobsoleta
AAAATGATATAACAAATTAATGAAAAGTGCAGTCAAATGAAAGGAATAAAATTGAATGGAGAATTACACATCGATAGATATTTTCCAATAAATGGTTTAAATAAATATTTTGTGTTTAGCTACAGTTACATAAAATAAATAGAAATATGTTGTTAACGTATAGGCATTAAGTACTTGCTCAAATGCAAAATGCTAACACAATACAAAATAATAATAATAATAATAATAACGTTCTAACTAAATTTTATTATAAAGGTATATTGCGTATAAAATTGAGTAGATAGTAAAATATCGATTAAATTTTGTGCATATAACAGAATTGATTAACACATATTTTTAGAAAGGGCTAAAAAAAATATAAATATTCATACATTCAGTCGTGACATCAATTATAATTAGATTGGCTTTAAAAAAATATCCAATAATAAATGGCGAATTAATATTTTTCAATGAATCGTTATCGCTTATTGAAATTCATGCATGCGATTCATGCGCCTAAAATTATATTCTGGCTTTTTTTTTGTTTTAAATAACGATTATAAATGTTTGTTTAAAGTATAAATATAATAAATAATAAATAATTAAAAATTAATAAAAGAAAATCTTATAAATAATTGCATGCACCAAATGTTATTTTATTTTCAAAAATGAATACAAAATTAATGATTATTCAAAGAATTAACAAAAAAACAAAAAAAAACAAATTAAGTCAACATGCAGTGTGGCACACTCTTGAAATGATCAATCGAAGATACCTAATTTCCAGAATTGATAAAACGTCCATTAAAAAGTATTGCATTTGATTTTCTGTCCAAAATAGCATAGTAAAATGCATGATCAGCTCTAAATTTTTGACAAAATTTTATGCAACGTGATCGGATGATAACAGCTTTTAGAATATCCAAAATAAAAGATTATTATATGTTTTTGTTGAAAATAATATTTTCATTTAAATAAAAGTCAAGAAAAAATAAAATCAAATAAAATAAGAAACAATTTACAGTAAGCACACAATCATATAAAATAAATAGTATACATAATTTCTCCACAAGAAATGTAATTTATTTAATTATATTGAACGAGAAGTCATAGATCAAAGATCAAAAATGTTTAATTCTGTGAAAAGCAAAGACACTGCGCTTTGATGAAACGAATTTCTATGAATTAAAAAGTTATTTGATTTTTTGTGTATTTATTACAGGCCCCCCCTTTTATACCTCCTAACACACTCAAATATTATATATCAACATTTATACCCTTCACAGAGATTTTTGTAATCAATAGTTTTGGTAAAATGTTTCTAAGTATATTTTCTTCCATATATACTTATCAAATGTATGTAATTAATACTCTTTCTTCAAAATTCTATAAATTTTATATCTACAGTTACTGCATTCTTAGAAACATTCTCATATAAATTCATTGCTTGAAAATTATAGAACTAATTCGTGATGAAACTGTAATGAAACTAATTAATGTATATAAATACACAAGATCGACTTTGAAGTTGTTATAACAAAATATGACCTTTTAAAGGTTATTTGAGTGAAACATATTTATATCGATAAAATTTATAATTTAATATATAATTAAATTTGTTTACTGGTTGGCAAAGCATATATAAATTCTCAACATAAGCAAACTGGTTTCAACTATATTATGTCTTTTATATCGTATTTCTAATACAATGAATTTGAATATTTGAATATTTGAATATGAAATAATAATTAATGTTCATTTTGTTTATATTGAGCATCAAGTAAGCATTTTGTGTTTAATTAAGGGGCAAATAAATAATACAATAGAAAAGTATTATTTAATGTTAAATACAGTTAAAAAAAAATAAAAAAAATTATGAATGTGTCTATCGAAAATAGGGTTATCACATTCGTAAAACTTTTTAGAGTCTAATATGACGATGGGATTCGATTGTTTTTTTTTTATATCACGTGCGGTATAAAAATCCAATTCATCATTACATAAATTTCATTGCCATATATTTCTGGTATTTATAAACTAATAACTCTTGAACATAAAAGTTCAGCAAACAAAAAAAAAAAAAAAAAATAAGAAGTATTTTTTCGAAAGGAATACTATAAGAAAACAATATAAATGTTATGTATAATGTTCTACGGTCATCATGAGGCTATGCTATGCTACAAAATAATTCAAAGGTAAGGGTAAGAACCGACTTGCCACTAATACATTTAATCTAATAAAATTTCTATTCGAACAAAATAATATTCTTTTTTTTCTTCAGTCTTTTCATTTAACCATTGGTAAAAATATTTTAAACATTTCCATCATGTAAAATGTTAACAATACCGAAATTCTATTCCAACAAAAGAGATATATATTCTTTTGACGAACATTCGATTATAAAATATTTTCTATGTTATATATTTTCTGTTGATTTATTATTATATATCGTCAATGGGCAGGGCAGACCTATATTTTCCGTTATTCAAGTGTAACGAATTTCATATGTTATTTTATTATTTCTTTATTTTTATCAGAAAATTTAAGGAAAAAAAAAAAACCTAAAAAAATAAAAAGGAAAATTGAGTAATTTTCTTTTTCTCATACATAAATATATTTTTAAATCTTCAGCACGATTTTTGTTTTTATTATTATTATTTTTTTTTACATTTAAGATTTATGAAATTAATGGCACGTAGGTCGTAGGTGAAGGTGTTCGAAATACCGTAGTTAAGGTACAACAATTGGGAACCCAGTCATGGCATTCATAAAAACATTGCCGAATATTTAAATACTGGAAAATTAAAGAATTGATTCGTGAAGAATCTCAAATGAAAAAATAAATGATATTAATCCGAGAGCAAAAAAATAAATAAATAAATAAGATAAATAAGATAAATAATAATAATAAAAAATATTATTTGTGGGTAGTTAGTGTTTAAAAAATTGTTTCATATTGATTTGGTTAGTATACTATCCAAGTATTCAATATAAATCAATTGACCTTAGCTATTATATCTTTTATCTTATTATCCATATTTTAACAAAAATTGATATAGTAAATATTAAAATATGAAATTATAAGTCATACTTGACCTGATATTTAATGGAATATTTTAAGAAAATCAGTAATTAGATATGAACGCACTAATTGAAATTATGTTTCCACGCTGTACGAATTTTAACTCAATACATATATTGAAAGTAGGTGTACGGTATAATAATATTTAGTAATAGGTTAACGTAGCATAACTTAAGGCTATTTTAATAAATAAATAAGCAACAAGAGGGATTTTTAATTTTTTAATATTTCAGCTTTTACGGGGCACGGCAACTGAATAATTAATAAGATTCATTCTTTTGAAAAAAAAAATAATAAAAGATTATTAAAATTTATGAATTACTTAATAAATTAATAGAATTTTTAGTTATATCGTTAAGGTGACTAATTGAATGAACCTAACAAGTTTTCATTATAGTTTACCATATTTAATATTTATAAATACAGTAGTGGAATGATTTCTTTAGTGATTCTATTTGCATAAAATAATTATGGTGTAAATAATTTTTTTTTTTTTCAAAATTGTTACTTGAAACATTTACGGGCAAATAATTTAAAATTTGATAAGCTCCCGCATTTATGAAAATCAAATAAAAATAAATAAATATTCGTTAAGAAGTATAAATAAAGGCAATACTGATATTCGAAAACTTAGCATTCGAGACAATAAATGTTGTCATAACTTGGATATGCAATTTACTTAAAACAATAATCGATTTGAATGGATTGAGAGCCAGTAAAAACAAAGTTTAAGATTTACGATGTCTGCTGTGAATTAACGATTTGTGTTTGCTCTTGAAAATCTGCATCTTATTGTTCAATCACAATTACTTTTGTTTAGTAAATTTAAGTTTAAGCATTGAATTAAATGGTTCTATTATGCATCATCGTTTTATTATCGCTTAATATGTTTATATGAGATCATTGTTTATGTTTCAATTCAAGTTAATCGCTTCCCATTAATAAAAATAATAAAAAAAACAAACAAAAAAAAAAAAAAACTGTTTTTAGGTTTGTTAAAAAATGTATGTTATTTTTGCTTGACTAAAGTATATAATCCACAAAATATTTCTAAAGAATTTTTCATTTTTACGAAAACAGTTAATATCGATATTGTTTTTAAAGCATTCTGCTGACCTTTTTTCATGAATGCCAAAACCTTTTACTCTACATAAATGTCTCATAAACATTTTGATAAATTTTTTCTTCTTTTCGATTTTGCATTAAATCTATCATTTTTTTTTTTTTCTTAAATAGCTTCCTATTGTGTACGTATATAAAGTTTTCGAATAACTTTTTCAATTATCTGTAATGCCATCGTATCATACTGATAAATATTGAGGATTATATAAAAATGATTATTTTTAAATGTTTCTGAATGCGTAACATTTTATTAATTTTTTAATTGTATATTTTTTTTTTTAAATTATTATTAAAATTTTATTTTATCTTTTAATTATTTTCAAAATAAATTTAAGGTGAAAGGTACATAAATAAGTAAGATGTACAAACGTTAAAGGAACATATAAATAGGCAAATTCACCGTTCAATATTACTTAAAATATGTCAAAAACAAATTATTATTATTTTTATATTTTCATGAATCTTAAAATTAAATTTAACTTGGAATATAGTTGATTGTTCTGTTTATGAAATGAGAAGAGAAAATAAATGTGTGAAAATAAATATTTCAGAGTTCTAAATAAGATAAAATTTATATTAAAGTTCGTCATGTACGTCAACAATGTTGGGTAAATGAAGAGATCCGAAAAACAATGGTACATAGTTTAATGTCGAAAAAATTGTATAAAAAAATGGACGATCAGCTTCAAATTGAGTTGCAATATTGCGTCTTCTTCGCACTAATCCCGCTAATTTGAATGGAATTTGTTTTTTGTTTTTTTTATATAAAAATGATTTGTTTTTTTGTTTTTTTTTAATGGCAACATGCAATTTATTATAAAATATACCCAAATACCGCAAATATTTGTACAAAAGCAATATTTATTCTTACCTGTGGCTGCAGCAGCTTCAGCACCTTCTTCATTAACTTCGATGAATGCCTTTTGAACAACTTTACTAACTTTAAGTGGTTCGGTTGAGTCCAAAAGATCGCTGAAATCAGCTGAATTGGTGAAGATTTCTTTGATTCCCAACTATAATTTAGATAAATTTAAAATAAAAATATTATTAATTGGTAATGGTTAATTTTTGTTAATTAGAAATATTGAATCTGAAACAGATTTAAACAACAATTTTATATTTTAAACAAAAGAATCAAATAAACAAACCTGCTCCAATGGTTCTTTTAATTCATATGTAGATTCAATTTTGAATTTTGGAATAGTAACATCAACTTCTTGACGGTATAAATGAGATGTGACTTCGGCTAAATCAACGGTGTTCAATTTTTGTTCCAATTGAGCTAAACCATCAACTTTATTTGGTAAAATGATCAAGAATGAAACATCTGAACCGTTGTAATTAAGTTGAAGAGCAGTAGCGTCTAAACCTTCAACAGCACCATATTTAAAGTGTTCCTTAATATGCATAAAATCAACATCAACATTTTCGGTTGCACTGACGTGGAATGGACCTGCTTTAGTTAATTCGGTTTTGAATTTATGTTCCCAGCTGCCTTTGAAGTAAATAGCATTTACTAAGACAAGACGTGAATCGGAACTGAGCGCATCAGGAGAAATCAAATTCTTAATTTTATTGTTGGTTTTATCTTCAACCCATGAATTAATAGTACCGGCTGATTCAACACTTTTACCAAAATCAAGTGATTGAGTTTCTGAATTGAATTTATTCACAGCAACATCATTGAACGATTTCTTAATTGAATGTCCTTGTTGAACAAAAACTTTGTTGGCAATTTTAAGGGTTGAGTTACCGAGGTTCTTGGTCAATACTTCAAATGTAGAGTGGAAGTGGTCAGCAACGACATCCTTGTTTACAGGTAAACGTAATTTACCGTACAATTCGTTCAATGTACTTCCTTTGCTTCCTTGACCGGCTAAACTCAATGCAATTACAGCTGACAATGGTGACATGATAAGATTGCCTGGATTTGATGCAGCTAATGTCTATTAAAAGAAGAAAATATTTTACTATGTATTTACTATTATTTATTATGAATAACATAAGAAAAGAATTTCGTGTTCTAAAATTTCTTATATCTTTAAATTTAGCATTTAGCTATACGGATTATTCATATTTATTTATTTTCTGTTCAATAATAATTATTAAAGAAATAAACGGTAGGTATATTGTTAAAAAAAAAAAAAATTAAAAAAAATACTTAGAGAAACAGGAAACAAAATAACTATAGCGTTACAACGTAGGAAATTATACATACATTGTTATGCCGGTATGAGAAAAGAACCGGTGCATTCAATGTAAATTTAAATATTTGATTCTTACCCAATATTACTACCCTTGAAGCGAAACTGTACAGTTGAACAAATCATGTTTTACATCAAATAATAATTAATTATTCAACTAACCTGATAAAATTCGCCAGAAAATTGGCTAATGCCTCTGGTTACATCATTTACTTCGGCAGGAGCAGCCATTGCGTAATTTACGGCAAGTACAATTGGAACGATAAAAGCTGAAAATAAAATAAAAATTATTATTAAAAAAAAAAAAGTAATTAGATATCTATGTATAAAAGAGTTTTTTCAATATTTAAGTATAACGCCCCTGTATTTAATTTTTTTTATAGCATTGACATTGAAAATCGATGTTTAAAAAAATAAAAAAATAAAAAAGGCCTACAGTCAATTACATATTTTGTGCTAACAAAATAAACATACCAAATATAAATGTGAATAACTGTTGACCGCTGCTAATGGCAAATAATATCATAAAAATAAATTTAATATTTTACAATAAAATCGAGGTGTTCAAAAATATTTATTATAATTTTTATATTGTTTAATCGCTAAGTTAAAGTTAATACTTTGCTGCTCGGTTTAACAATACGATCACAACTAAAATAAAATATATTTTTGTAGATGCGTTCAATTTATGATGTTTAGGTAAGTATGTATAAATAAAAAAAATAATTGCCGCTATGCGATACGAGTTGAAACGTGTGTAAAAATATGTATGTATATAAACAAGTATGACAGAGATAACCTGATTGACTTTCAGCTAGCTTTTTGGGCGCCTTCCTATCTCAGTATTATACATACAATAATTGATGAAAATGAGTCATCTGCATGATGATGGAATTTATTCCTATATTATTTTTTCGTTGTTTTTGTATTGTATTGAGTATAATCTTTCGTAAAAATATTTATGAAATATGGACTCTAAGTGATGTTTAATTTTTTTTTTATATTATTGTTTTTATTTTTTTTTATTCAATTCAAATTCGTAATTATTTTTTCTTACTGTTCAGCATTTCGGACTCTTTCATATATATTGGTAAATATTACATGGACATTGGACATACTTAGTTGTTATATGAAAAACCATCAAGGATATAAAACAATAGGTAATATAGTTCCTCGAAATGGTGGCGTTGTTTGGGTATTGACATAAAATGAAGTCTCAGTGTAAAAATCTAAATATCTACTCAGAAATGTCATCTCTTGTTAAATTCGTATGAAATTTACTCACAAACGTTGTACACTAAATAAATATTCAAAAACTATGAACTAAACTAGCTTCACACAGATCATTTCTTATTTTAAAGACTTTTTGATTTTTCTTCTTTCTTTTTAATACATATTACGATCAAGATCAAATATTATTTGGCTCAAACGATCGATCAGAGTGACTATATGTTTATAGTACAGAACTAATATGGATAGAATAAGAAAGAGAGGAAGTAAACTACACACAAACACTATTTTATTACATAATATGGAATGAGGTAAAGATATGTTTAGCTGTTTTTAGTAAACACAATGTTTTTTTTTTCAATGGATATGATGGCTATGTACGGCAGTAGTTCGTAATCAAAATAACATAGCTCTGAACTGGAGTAGAGCTTATATTATATAGTTATTGTTTGGATGTATTGAAATGTATTAAATTAGAACTGAATGTATATATACAATATATTTTTATCCATTTGATGTAAAAGATGCCGGTGTTGCTGAATTTTTTTTTGTGAAGTAAATATGGTATAAAAAAATGGTTTAACTAAAGACTATATATTACATATTTATCACACAAATCAAAAATCATTACCAAAACCGTTCGGGTACTATTGTACATTCAAAATAAAAATAAATGAGCAATGAAGTCATAATGAAATTCCCAATATAATAATTAAATAATAAAATTTTAGTTTGGTGAAATCATAAAAATTTAAAAACGCAAATACAAAAAGGTTAAAAGAATAAAATCGTTCAGAAAAAATATTTATATAGAAAAAAATTATATTAGACTAAAAATAGTGTTACGTGGGGTGACGATAAGAGTTGATTTTCTAACGTTGCAAAATGATTGTTTAGAAATTGGCAATTACAAATATATATTAATTCACTTAAAAAATTGCCTTTTTTGTTTTTTTGTTTATTTAAATATTTAACAATCACTGTAAATAACGAGCACTACAATACACAAACTCGTTTTACATAAAATATATAATATAATTTTAATTAAACATTATGTCACCTCTTACTTAGTACGAGTCACAAGATTGAATATATATGGAATACTTATATGGTTGAATATGGAAAATATTTTAACTGTAAGTAAAATTAATCACAAAATATCAACTTCGATGGTTGTTACTTTACATACGTTTGTGATTCATGAAGACAATACCAAGCATTTATTTTAATGAATTTCTATATCTTTTAAAATTTTAGCGATAACCGATATCGAAATGGTATTTATTGAATTTTAATGATTAGTAAATAAAGAACTTTAGAGATAGTAAAATTTTCTGAAATGTAATACAATTTATATGCATTCATTAATCATTTTTGTAAATTATCCATAGAGAATTTTATTTGGTTCAATTAATCAACAAGTATGACGCATACCTTACTCTCGGTAAATACATTAAATGTATAACTTTATAGTTTGGTGTTCTTTAATCGCTTAAGTATTTATACTGAATAGTATTTGTATTGCTTGTTTGTTTCTTTTATTGTTAATTGAGTCTTATATAAACTAAATGAAAAAATAAGAAAAATAAAATAGAAAATATGTACTTTTTATTATAGACATTGCACACTACAATAAATTGAAATCATATTTGAAAGGGAGTCGTCAATCGAAAAAAAGGACAATTGATTCAATCTAGCCAAGCTTGAGATTTAAATAGAAAAAGAGGAAGTTTTAGAAATAGGTAGCGGAAAATATGGCACCAAGATTCATCAAGAAACTATTTTTCTGCTTACTAAATAAAGATAATAATGGCGATTGTGATAACGTGTAGTTAAGATGGTAATTAATACTGTAAAACAAGAAATTCTATATATGGCAATAACCGCCATAAAAAAATGGACATATAGTATAAGCTTGATTAAAAACGTTCTCACATTTGAGATATGCTGCTCAAAGTTTCATAATCACATATTTCAGTATGACTTAATATCTGTTCTAAAATTGACATAAATCGTTTGAAAAAAAAAAAAAAACTAAATTTAAAATTGGTAAACAACAATTTAGCTATATTTAGAACTTTGACCTTTAATTTTGTTTTCATTATCACGTTTTTTTCTTGTTATTTTAATTAAATACATTTTTTTTTTTTTATTAAAAAAAATTCAGACTATTTTGATGCGATTTTGAAGTGTTATTGACAATATTTTTTGTTGCAAATAACAAAACTTATATATTCTGTTCTCTCAGGAATTATAGATTATTATTTTGTTATCTATAGTGATAGCCCATTTTATCATCAAAAAAAAATAACCTTTAAATATTTAATTTAAATAAAATCCATATTCATTTTAATAGGATGCGAAAGTTAAATTTCATTTTAAAAGTTCAGTAGCATTATTTATTTATTTATTTTTCGAAATTTTTCAAAGATAATGCTGTAGTTTTTTTTTTTTTTTTGTAATAATGGGTTTATCGTCTGTTGATTTACATATTGAAATCAGCATAGTTTCTATGTTACTTTTTATTGATTTTCCTTTCTTATTCTGAACGTGATCTTATTAGTACAACTGCAAATATACAAAGTCGAACCGGACTAATTAAATTGAAGTTAACATTTTGTAATCAAATCTTTTCTAGGTAGTCCGACTGGTAATTTTTTTTTTTAAAACAAATAACAATTTATATACCATTCTGACCTTCAAATTATGTTCTTGCTTATTTGAATAGTTAGCGTTGTTTTTAATTATCTACTTTGTTGAAACATATGAAGAAAACTAAATAAATGAAGTAAGCATTTGGCCAACTTGAAAAGAGAATGATTAATACAGCGAAGAATATTTTTTAATAACTTAAACTGGTAAGATGACTTTTGAATGTAAATACAAACACATAAGTTAAAAATAAAATTCACCAAAATTATTTAATTGCCTTATTTATTTATTTTAAAATTTCGAACATTTAAAGCAACTGTTATTAAAACAAAATACTGTAACCAAGGTTTATTTATGGATTTAATACTTTTTTTTTTGATGTGGGCTATTTTTGATTATTGAAATTGTACATAATGACGAAGCCGAGAGATAATAGATAAGTTAAAAGGTCATTTCTGTTTTATGATAACAATTGATGAAATACATTTTTGAGATTATTTGATAAATATTATGAGTCTAGAGTGAATATTAGCAAACTCAAGGTAAAAAAAAAAAAAATCACAAAAATTGCTCTGTGATGCGATTTTTCATAACTTTATAGTCATTCTCTTGGTCAAATTTAATCAACCTTAGCATTCAAACAGAAATATTACAAAAATGATCGAATTTGTTTCGACTCCAAAATGTATTATTAGAAAAACATAAAATTTGTTTTTCAAGAAGAATCATTTTCATATTTCTAGCAAACGCTGCCAATTTTTAAGACATAAAGTAAACCACACCACAGATAATCTTATGCTAATATCGTAGCCGCTAATTTCAACTAAATAATTATGAAATAGATAACGAAATTGGCAATACCCAGAAGTTTATTTATATACATTTCAAATGAATTTAATCTTTATGGTTATTATTTAATAACTTTGTCTTATAATCAAATGTGATATAAAATGTTTCAAGGTAAATTTCTATAGTTCAGTAGAACTGTTTTTGATTCAAAGCTTCATTCTCTAACTTGATATTATTGGCAGTTATTTTATACATTTTTCTCGGCTTCTGATTGGATATCAAAATAAAAATAAGCAATCAGATATCAGAAAATAAGTACTATAATAAATTAACAATGAAACAAAATTTAAATTTCACATATTTTATTCATGAAGTGTTCCTAGATAAATTATTTTTGGTGTATATTCTAATGAAAATGATCACTAAAACCGTCATTAATGAGGAATTTCCTTCAGTCTATACTTTCAAAATGTAAGTAGCTCTAAATACATATATGTTCATTTTCGTTTTATTAATTTAATCTGGATAAATATTCTCAAAATTTTATAACGAAATTATCAAATTTGACATATTATAAATATATTTATTATATGACTTTGTCCATTTTGTTTATAATTTGAAAAAATCAATTAGATTCTGTATTAATAAAAAAAAAAAAATATTAAACAGTAACTAGTTATTTTTTTTATAACAAATTTACAGCAGTATCATGCAAAATAATTTATATGCACGCGTTCTTGGAAAAAAAATAATACAGATTTAACTCTAAATTTATACACTCTTTTTATCTCCAGCGTGAATTTTGGGTGGTGCCAACTAATAACTTGAAGCCTATAAATAAAGCTCGACATATTTTAGTTTATTCTCATTGTACTCAAATGCTCTCACTCTGACTAGTAAAGTGATTATTTTTTCAATGACTTTCAGAAACTATTGCAATTTAATCTAAATATCATTAAATATTTATAAGTCTAGAATATTTACTATTTTTTTTTTTGCTTTTGTATTTTAAGAAAAGGAAAAAAAGAAGATGATACGAAAGAAAGTATAAATATTATATATTATCTATTTGCTCCACTGAAATTTCATATAAACGAAAATTTAATTAATAATTGTAATTGTTTGCTAATAAATAAAAACGCTTGGCTTAAATGAGAATATTTGTACTTTGTATTTTTCTAATTAAACAACTTTGTAATATTATTCCTTATTTTGGTGTAATTAATATTTTATTGTGAATTTAGGAAAGAGTTAATTCAGTCTTTCAAATACAGAAATGGAAAAAAGTACTGTTTCTACTTTATTTTTGAAAAAAAAAAATCAATGGAGTTGGGGGAACAAAAGCAAATTGTGCTGTTAACTTTTACGTAGAGAATTCAAAATATTAGACACGTTTTTTCTTTTATTTTTTGTTTATTTTTATGGTTTTTATTTAAATTTGTACCAAAATTTGATTATAGGTCTTGCAATTTTTTTGTGATTTTTGACTACTTGGATTTTTCTCAAGATTTAATGGTCGGACATTGGTGGTGAATATACAGAAAGACGCAATATTTTGCTTTCGTGAAAATATATATATGCTTTGGTTTTAAAATATTTTGTTTTTGAATCGAAGGATCCAAATCTGTGGTGGAATTTCAATTTTTTTTTGTTGCTTATCCGAATTTTCTTATGATTTAGTGAGCGGATCGAAATCAAACTATATATATTTGCACGAGCACAACAATCTGCGTCTATTGGTAGGTCAATGACCTAAAAAAAGCGAAAAAAGGTATTAAAAAAAAACTTCATTCTTTTCTCGTCACTATTTTCTTCAATTCATTTCAAAATAATACAATCTATATCATATTTCTTCCTAGCTTTTGTAGTTTATTGAAAAAACGATTTCTTTAAAAGATTTTCGAATAGTTTTTATCGACAACTGAAATTTAATGATGAATAATTTTGTATACATTAAAATTGTAAAAAAAAACTTTTTACTTTGCACATTTTTTATTTTCATTTCACGAGTACTTATGCAATTAGAAAAGATGAAAATAAACTGAAACCGACTTTAAACTAAATAAAAACCGAATCAAAATTTTTCATTTCCGAAAAGATAGAAAAACCTATTAAGTACATATTAAAATAAAAAGAATAAATAAAATATTAAACAAATAATTTTGTTCAAGCAACACAAGTAAATTAAAAGCGAAAATAATTGTTTTTTATTATTTTTTTTTTTTTTTTTTGCAGAAAACTGTATTATAATTGAAATTTCTGGAAATATTTATAAAAATGAAATTCTGTTGTTTCCGTTTTTATATAATTAAAAGTTTAATTAGATACCCGCTGAAAAATGCATTTAAATTCTATAAACACTCAAATCAAAATTCACTGGGTGGAAAAACTGTATTGTTTGTTAGATATTTCATTCTACATATTTTTTTATTTTTTTTTTATTTTACATTTTGTGGAAAATCGCTCCTTTACAATTGACTATGGCATGTATTCAACAATAGTAACATGTTTAAAACTTAAAGCATTTTACGATAGAATTTAATTTCAATATGTGTCATTAGCATTTATTTTGTTTGAAGGGCAATGTGGTAAAACATTTAAATTCAAAATATATTACTTATAAACAATTTAAAAACTATTTTTGGTTTTATATTAAATGGTTTTTATGTTAAATAACTGGTCTCTTACCTAGTAGTTTAGCCATTTTGTGCTGATAATACAAAACACTTCACTAAATTCAAGAACAAAAACTAATAAAACGAACAAATCAGAGATTAATGTGCCCGAACAACCGTATTGAAAACAACTGATTAATAATTTAAATATGGTTTGCTATTTATACATGAATTTCTTCGGTAGTCCGATGTTTATAATATTGAAACTAATTTATTTTTATGACGAATTATAATTAAACATATACAAGTTTGTAGATAATTTTTTTTTGTTTGGTTTGTTAAGAGAATTTTTTGTTGTTTTACTCGATGTGTTTTTTTGTGGTTCGATTTTTTTTTTTTTTGTGTTGACAATCGTGGCAGAGTTAAATATTATGCAATGGGTAAATAGATTGACATAAGAAGAGAGTACTTACCATACAAAAAATAATAAATATGGTTATTATTAAAAATAATCTTTTTTGTTTACCGGGTAAGTATGAATTTGGAATTTGGGATTTTTTGTTAAAATATTTTTTGATGACTTGTATTTTTAATGAGCACAGATATTAAAATGTTTATCAGTGCCGAATATTTTTGAAAAATATTTACTTTCTTTAGGAGGGATATTTTTTCTGTAATGATACATTTTTTAAAAGAATTGAAGAATTTAAGGTATTAACGAAAAAGAAGCATTAAGTGACTATTTATTCAAATATTAGAATCAATTTCTGTTTAAGTTTCAGGATTGTAGCAGTTTTGGATTGAAATTAATTGATAGACTATGTTAGAAAACGGCTGAATCTAGAATAGATTTTTATTTTTTGTGAATATATTTCGCAAGTTTGTGATAATTTTTTTCTTTTTTAATGCCGGTCATCAGTGAATAAACGCGGCAGTTTTTTTTTACACCTCTTAACTTAAGTTGGTTCTATTTACCACTGAAGTGATATAGAGTTGTCATTTTCTTAACTGAACAGCTTCAAAACAACAACACAAGCCAAAACCCTTCGGCAGTTAAAGTGAAGATTCTTCGTTTAGTTTACTCACGTTGAGCAAACTACTGATGAGATTCTCTTCAGTTAAAAAGAACAACTATTTTGATGTGAAAAACTGCAGGATGTACTCCTCTTTAAGTAATTATTAAGGGTTACCCATAAAGACTGCCAATTCTAAAGATAAGTTGCCCTCGCGGAGGGTTAGATCAATTCTCTTCGACTGATATGGTCTTATGAACAGTATTTGTTTTTTCTACATGAGATTGGTCAGTTTTATAAATCTTCACACGCTTTAACATATTTGTAATCAATATTTCACTTTTGATGTATTTCTATATCATTACTAATTGGTAATAATTTAATTTATAAAATATAATTATTAACTGCTAATTTCATATGTACAAGTACATGGGCTGCCGTGACAGTCATCAGTTTTCCATCTTGAATAATAACTTTCACAATAAACAGAGAAAGTTCTGTGCGATTTAAATTTTGTAAAGTTTATTATCGGAAGATTTTTTTGTTTTTCACAAAATAAACATATATTAGAACCAATTAATTATTTAAATAAATTTAAATTTATTTTTATTTTTTAATCTAAGAATTTATAAAAATAATTACTCGCAAGAAAAGTAAATTGATAAGACTAGTAATTTTTGTTATTAAAATTAATTTTTTCAGTGATGGTTTTTTTTGCTGATCTCTCTATCTTACGAAGAACAGTTAAAGAAATTTGACATTATGACAATGATCATTCGTTTTTTACATTTTTTTTAAGTTGTTTTTTCTCGTATAAATAAATAAATTTATTATTATAAAATTAGGAACTATTTTCGTTTTAAGCAACGAAATACATTATTTCAAGAATCTAAATCTAGTAACTATCTTATGAACAAGATATCATCCGTTTAATATATATTTCAAGAAAAATTAATTAATTAATTTTTAATTATCACACTATAAATGAATAAATCATATTAATCACAAAGAATAAATTGAATTTAAATTTTATTTTAGTACATTTTGTTTTGGTTGACGTTTAAAGCTATGAAATTTAATGTAGTCTCTAGCGGCTAATCAACATAACTTTTATTGTTGACCTATACTTATATTAAGAACACTTTCACTGCTCAATACATATAAAATATAACTATAACTTTTCCATATTTATTATATATGCATTGCATTATATTGTTATTACTGTTCATTATCATATAGGGATTTTTGCTTATTCACAGTCGAACGATTCTTTATCTTAATGGTTTTTACTTGATGATAATGATAATGTGATCTATTAATGTATTTATTTAAAATTGTTATTTTAAATTGTAAAAATTCGAATTCATCAGACATTCTAAATTTAATCTGATATTAAATTCAAATAATTATGAATTTTTTATATAAAAAATGTTTTTGCTAATTTTTTTTTTTTTTTAATTTAAGTTAAACGTCTTGTTTATTCATTATATTTGCATAAATTTTCAAGTTTTATATATTTTAATTGCATATCGATGGCCTAACTTGAAAATTTCAGGAGAGATAAGTAATTTTATTCGCTTGCTATGTTAGTGCATGAAAATTCGTTTTAAATTTGTCGTGAAAATTGTATTTAATATTAAAATTTTGGACATTTCTGTTTTTTTTTTTTATGTTATCATTATCATTTATTCATTTTCTTTGTGTTACAATTATATTAACATGTTCAATATTTTTATGTGTTATAATCTAATGGTTTTTCAGCAGTATTGTAATATTTAATTAAATTTTTAAAATATTTTATTACATGTATTTTGCATTACTTTATGTTCAGATTTTAAAGGAAAGAGATAAGTAAAAACCTTTACGTTTTTTATGGAAAACTTATAAATTTGAAAACTTATAAATTAGATAACTCTTAAAACTAGAAAACAACAGAACCATTTCTGTTTCTCAATCCAGACCATGGATACGTTCTTTTGATAATCATCGTTTTCTTATTATTATGATTATTTTTTTTTTCAAATATGTAATGGTAAAGCCAAAGCAAATCTTAAAATATTATTTCAATATTAAATGTTAATAATTTCTCAATGATGCCTATTTCAATTAATATTTTCATTTTATATAAGTACATTGAAAGTAATTAAAAAAAATCCCAGGTAGAAACTGTAACTAAATATTAATAGGTAGAGAAAACATTTAGGAAATACTAGCTAAAGATTACTTCTTTTATGTTTGTTCTGTTGGTTTTCAATCATAATTTTTGGCTAAATTATTTACTAAATTCAACATGTCTATATATTTAGTTAACTAGTAAGTAATTATCTTATTCATTAACTAAATAATAAGTTTAGTGACGTCTTTAAGTCGGTTAATTCAATTTATCAAATAAATTACCCAAAAATTGTGAGTTGACTTATTTTTAAGTTAAATTTGAATATCTTAATCGCTTTGTTAGTTTATTTGTATCATTACGTATTTGCTAAAATTCTTTTGTTTGTCAGTAATTTAATAATACATATAAACAGCATTATACATATAGCTCTGATAAGCAGGCAGAAAAATATAGAAAAAGAGTGATAAACTTTTGTGGTTTTTTTCTTTTCTTTTTTTGTCATAAAGACGTTTTTGTTGTCTTAAATTTGTTATTTTATTACAAATCAATCTCAAATGTCTATCAGTTCTAACATATTAATATATTTTTATTGATTGGTTTGCGGTTCATCAATTTTGTTACAAGTTATAAGTCATAACATTTACCAAAACGTTCAGAGAAATAAATGTACTCATACATTAAGAAGGTTCGGTTTCTCCACAACCTTTTTACAGAAATCTTAAAAACCGTGTGAAAATAAATCCATTCAATAGAATAACGAAGAATCGCTTCTACTCTGAACAATACAAAAATATACATAAATGCAATAACTTACGCTGATTCTTCAAGATTAAGAAGTTGGTACGATATGTTGAGCTGTGGTCTCTGGATCTTATTTTATTAGAATCTTGTGATTCCATAATCTAGAAATCATCCGACCCTAATAAACTTTAAGAAATTCAAAAAAAATAATATCTAGTTTACAATCGTCTAATGTGTAAAAGCGCATTGAATTTAAAACTTAATTCTTTCATAATTTCTTTAATAATGAATGAATGAATTATCATTTCATATTTTTTTTAAATTTTGATTCATATCACATATTTTTGCTAATAGACACTTTTCCATTTAGGTGTCGTTCATATGTTATACAGAACGTAATTATAGACATGTTTCTCTCCACCTTCCTCTTGGTAACAATTCGTAACAAATTACTATATGTTACGCAACATACTTTCAAAATTTTTAATTATTGATAATTAAATTATTTTATATTTAATATACTTTTTAAAAAATATGCTGTTACGTAACATAAAAATTAGCCTCCCTAGCGTAGCACGACATGACTTTTTATCTAGGTCCCCTTCTTCCCCCTTAAAGCGATACGTAATATATGAACACCACCTTATTTAATTATTAAAAAATTAATCAATATAGTTGTATACCTATATACAATTTGATTGCTTTTTTGCTGCATTAAAATGGTCGATATATTCAGAATGTTGATTCAACTGTTTCAATTTAATTTATAAAATACTAAAGAGTGAAAAATACAAGAAATAATAACCTTTTGAAATCGTATTTATTTTTTTGTATTTTTTTTTATTTCGGATTTCGTGATGCTATTAAAATAAACTTCAACTTATTGTTCGCAGTAACTATGCTGTTTGAAAATGACAACTCAATAGGTGTTTTGGCGCTATTCTAGCAAATATTAGAGTTCTATTACGTGTCTTCAAGACATCACAGCTAAGATATGAACATTCAGCAGATTAATTCTGGAACAAATTTAAAATATCTTTAAGAATGTGAATCGCATTAAACGATATTATGCATATTTCTGTCAGATGTTACCATGAATGCCCACTTAAAAAGTGGTCAAAGTCTATCTTCTTTTCTTTTTTAGCATAAAATTTAGCGATTTAGTTATAGCTCGAATCAAGATTATTTTTAATTACTTTAAGTGGATTTGGATTTATGTACAGTGTACACATATACTAAAATCTACAAATCATAAAGTTCAGTGCAGCCATTTCTTTCCATATTTTCAAAAACCGATTTTTTTTTTTTGAAAATGTAATTAATTTATTTCTAATTAATTTGTTGACATAAACGATATTTTCATAACATTTTACACAAATATAATTGTGTCCTTACTTGTAATTACATTTTATATACATTCTGCGAATGTCAGAGTCAATTATGTATTGTATAAGTTATTTAGTATAATAGCAAAAATTGACAGTCACATACAATAATCATATATTTGGTCACAAATGCCTGTATATTCAGAATATATTTATGGCTATGGGAATATTTATTTACAGTTGATACACAATAAGTAACCTTTCGCATAATAAAATTCATGTCAGATGCAGATATACCTACCAAACCAGTATTGATAATCGTCCAGATTCCATACAATATAGATATATATTTATATTTCGTAATATTTTAACGTTGATGTGTCTATTCTATATGTATATAGACAACAAATATTAAAAGTACTATACCTATATATTATTTGTATTTAACACAGTAATCTATAATTACATTTTGATTTTAGTTGAAACTTGTTGGTGTGTATTGTGTTTTATTTGGTAAACGGTTGTAAAATATAGATTAAATTGTTGAAAATTAAATATTTTAAATAATTGGGTGGTAGGATGGTTCTATATATTTTTTTATGCATTTTATCTTTATTTTCGGAGTTGTATTTTGTCTTCTAATTCACGTGCTAAAAGGATTTAAAAAAAAAGAATCGATGTTCGATGCGCTGCACAACGTAGAAAAATAAACTTCAAAGTTAAAAAAAAAACCATGATGTTCTACTTTGTGAGTCGCTACAGCAAGACGGGAGATCGTATTTATTCTTAAAATTCTTTTAGCACGTGAATCAAAAGAGAAAATGCGACTCAGAAAATAATGATAGAAGGCATGAAAGAAAAATCGATCCACCTATTGGGTAGATTTTCTTTGGAATACACAAAAAATATTGCCCAGTATATGTTTGTACAAAAATATTAAGTGAATCAAAGTTAAAAAAGTATTCCCACGAAAGCTACATATATCTTTCAACTATATTTTGTTCATAGCGACGATACTCGAATTAGAATTGTCAGTTCTGTGATATAAATCAATATACTATACACTAAAAGTCAAGGTAATAATAAAACGTAGTCATAAGATTTTGTTTTGAACAAGATATGTAAGAGATCTGCTGAAAACCGCTTAAAATGATTGAATCTACTTAATTTTATTTATTTATTTATTTTTTGCGAAGTCAATTAATGCAAGAATGATTTCCAAAGTCTTGCGGATGATAACTCAATGATCCTTGATATTTTAGTAATGGTATTTCCATTTTTTTTTGTCATAATTTTTTTTTGTGTGTATTTTTCCCAGTGTTGGAAAAGATGATTTGCTTTTCATCTATAGATAAGATAATAGATGACGTAATTTTTGAAAATCGTATCTAAATAAGATACAGATTTTTGTCCCAAAAAATCATCTCGATGAAAGATAAGATGAAAATATCTAGATAAGGGGCTGTCCATAAAGGACGTCACGCTTTTTTGGTTGATTTTAGACACCCCCCCTCCCCCTTGTCACAAATGGTCA
>JAABKK020016229.1:0-20391 GCA_011634745.2 Catotricha subobsoleta
GAAATAGAATTTGTATGAATAAAAAGAGATAGACGATGCGCAACCGGTCGCTTGAATTTTTGAGATACCTCTATGTTCAGTGCACTCTTTTCAGTGCAACTATGAATATAAATTGCCTACTTAAATCTAAATGTTTTTTACTTTTTTCTCCATAGAAGGGAGGTGTGTTGCTCGCACTCATACAATTTACATTTTTTTTCATGATGGCTAGATTTGATAGCGTTTTTTGTAGCCAAAATAGACACCAGTTAGAAGAGTACACCTCCCTTCTATGTTTCTTACTCTTTCTACGTTTTTCTCTGTTTTTCTTTGCAATCAAACTTTTATAGATCGTTCACGCGTTTGACAGTTTTACAGTTTTGTGTATGTGTGAGTGTGAAAGTGCGTCTGATAACGACTTGAGTTTACAATATTTTTGAAAAATATCGAGATTTGGATTGTTGCGTCGAATGGTGGGCCATTCACTTATATTCTACCATTAAATCCTGAGAAAAACAAAGTCTTCATATAATAAAAATAAAAAAAAACGAATCCAATATTTAGTATTTTTCAAAAATGAAGTAAAATCAAGGCGTCATCAGACACACTTTCATACTCACACATACACAAAAATTTAAAGCTGTCAAACGTGTGAATGATCTATTCACATATACGCGAAGTTCGACATCTAGTGTATACATCAAAATCTGTCTGTGTTAAGTGAAAAGTTCACACGAATTAAAACGTGCTTTCAAAATCTGTACTAAATGAAATAAATGAAATAAATTCAAGGTCAAAATTTATATTATTCTTTTCTAAATTTTAATTCAATATTAAAAATATTTCCCAGCATATTTCAAATTTATGCCTTTCGGAATATTTCCAAAAACCTCTAACTCTACCTCACTCGCACTTCGTCCTCATTTGCGTAGTGAGTGCGATCGCAAATGTTTCAAGATCCCGACCGCAGGATTTATCCGTCAACCAATCGGGCTAATATTGAAAAAACTTTTATTTTCATAATCCAAAAAAAAAAAGAATGAAAATCTTCATACAACTAAGGGCCATAGTCTAGTCTAGTATAGTCTAGTCTAGTGGTCATTCATGAGTACACTACATTTGATTAATGTGCTTAAGTGCAATCAATGTATGATAGAAAGGTTGACGTTTGAATCGCGTTTCGAAAAATTTCAGGGATCAAATAAGTGCGAAGTGCGAGTGAGGTACAGGTTTCGAAAACAATACCTTAGTAAGCAGCAAGAAATACTTAAAACAAGTAATTATCCGGTTATCCCTAAGTTTCTTTCACCAAAAAAAAACAAACTCAAACAGGTCTAAATTACCTAGGCATAGGCGCTGTTCATATATTATGTAACACAATTTTAATCATTTTTTAACACCCCCATCCACCATTATAACATTTCGTAAGAAATTTCTAGACTCCCTCCCTCCCTAGTTACGTAACAGAATATCAAAATTCTTAAGTTATTGAAGTTAAATTTAAAAAAAATATCTGTTATGTGACATCGACAAACACTAAATAACCCCCCCCCCCCTAATATAACTCGGCGTAACACTTTAACAAACTCCCTTCTCCCCCATTAGAGCGTTACGTAATATATGAACAACGCCATATTAGAGAGATTTCGGAAATGACGTAACCGTAAACCGTAAAGCCTATACGTAAACGTGCGATTCTCATGATTACGTTTAAGTTTACGGTTTACGGTTACGTCATTTGCGAAGTCTCTCTATTTATGTTTTATTTTATGCAAAATGGAAACCCGGCCTTAACATGTGAAATATTTGAAATTTAGCTATACAGCTGTTTGTCACATTTTCCAACATTACTTTTACAACTTACCTACACATAAATCATTAAAACGATAGAACAGAATACGATATAAACATTACCAAAATATTAAATAAAGAGTTAATACCAACGCATCTTACCCCATACACATTACACATGTATGGAATGAACGAAACAAAAACAAGTATTACGTGTAGGTACAATTTTATAGGAAAGTAGATTTGACAAAATACTTACAAATGAAACAGTGTACTTACTACTTATGCCAAAAATGCGCTTCGTTATATTCCTATTCGTGTATCGCATACTTACAGCGAATATAAAATAGGTTAAAATGTGAAGGTGTGTTTGTTATAATTCGGATCGTCAATTGTCGGTCATTCATTATTATATATTTCAACAAAGTATACACTTCATTAAAACGTCTTCAAAAAAAAACCAAAAATAAATAGCATTTACCTATTTTACTTAGGTATAAAATATTTTCTATATATATATATACAAATAAATAAAAAGAGATTTTCTCTTTTTCAGTCCAGTGAATGAATAAAAAAAAAAAAAAAATATATAAAATTTGTACATACAAAATTAATTAAAAGGCTACAAATAATTATTTGATATTATATTGATTTTATATTGATAACGATAGGAAATGCGCGTAAATTTCAAAAAAAAAAAAAAATATTGTCGATCAAATCTAATTTAGAAAATATATGTACGTACGTCAAATAGAAAGTAAAATAATGTATATTTTTTGACAACAAATCATTATTGAGAAAATACCGATTAATGTTTTAACATATAATTTAATTGTGCGTTTATTTATCAACAAGTATTACAAATCTGCCGTTACAAAATCGAAGCGTAAAAAATTGTTTTTATGACGCTTATTTTAAGTAAAAAAATTTTTTGTTTTTTTTTTTTTTTGTTTATCAAAGTGTGCGGAAGTTTTTAAATTGAGCATCATCAGAAAATTTTATATTTGCCAATTTTTTTTTTTTCTATTTTATTTATTTTTTTTTTTCTCATTTGTAAGTATCTAAAGGCTGGATTTAATGAAAAACATTCATAATTTGATACAATTTTTTTTCTTTTTTTTTATTCAACCCATTTATATACAATTTTTTGTAGAAAAAAAAAAATGAAATACAAAAAAGTGTTTGTTCGCGAGAATATTTTTATAATTAAAATAATATAATGACGTCATCTTCTTATTTTATACATATTTATATCAAAAAAAAAAAAAAAACATTTTTGTTCACATATTTTCTATTCAATATAACTTGGGATTTGAATATATATTATTGTTTGTTGATTGTGTGAGAGAGAGATTTCATATATATCACCTTCACATTGTTATTAAAAACTGGATATATTATTTGTTTGAAATTTTTTTTAATTTCAAATATGTATTCGTAGTCGTACCAGCTGCTTACCTATACATTTATATATACAATATCTTTTTTGATATGTACACACGTACAGTGAACCTGAACACTGTTACAGATATAAATTTGAGAAACAGTGATTAAATGCAGCAATTCCACATGGTTACAAATATATATAGTTAGTTTACCTGTAAACAGAGATCCATACACCATACACATACTCCATGTTTTGTTTATACGAATTTAGAAAATATTGTGTATCCGTGTGTTGGTATTATATACTTTTAAGTAAAACTTTACTGATAAATATGTATTACACTTTTCGGTTATTCAATTAAATTCAATGGTGGAGAGAAATACTCAAGTTGCATGCGTCTCGGTATGCGTTACATGCGTTACTTACATGTTTAAAGAAGGGTTCGTTCGATTTCAATTTGAAAATTTATAGCTATATGTCGATATAGTTGTGGCTCCTATTACTTCGAGTAAAATGGATAGCTGAATTAAGAGGATGTACGATCATTTTATTTTCATTAATTTTTCTTTGTTATTTTCTAGTTGTAAACAAACCATACATAACCGGATATTGTTATTACGACAAATTGTGAAATATATAATTCAATTGCAAAACCGTAAATTACGTTTGCTAATACCGTTTATTTAAAATCAAATATCGAAAAAAAAATCTTTTTATCGTGGCCATTAATGGGGTTGTACATTCAATAATTATCCGGAATTGTTTTATTTTGTCGATCACAATTTAACAAATTTCATGGTTAATTATTGCAGAGCGAATCTTGTGAACTGATTGAAACCAAACAATCATGCACACATATTTGCGATGCATTTTTGTTATATCAAATGGCAGAAATGGGACACGTACCGTAATTGCTTCGGAATAGACATATATTTTTTACTTAAAGTACATATTTTGGTGCTTACAGGTGGCCGCCGCTGTAAAACTACTTTCTTCAGTGCCCAAGTACTGGTTACTTTAAGTATTTTTTTTTCGATGTAGTTCACGACAACTCAGTATACCTATAGAGCAGATCGCGGGGACAGTTAAAATGTCAAAAAAAAAAGTTTCTGGAGAGCAAACAAACATGTTTATGCATAAATATCTCGGAATTTTGTTCGAAAAATGAAAAAGTGCTGAAGCCGACTTATAGGAAACCATTTTTAATATTCTCAATTTTCTCAGGCAGCTTGTTTAAGGGGCTGTGGTGGAAAATTGTACAAAATATTTTTTTTTGTACTGCAGCAACCTCAGCGGAATGCCTAAGATGTTCGAGAATATTAAAAATAGATTCCTTGGGATCGGTTTCCTATAAGTCGGCCTCAGTACTTTTTCATTTTTCGAACAAAATTCCGAGATATTTATGCATAAATCTGTTTGTTTGCCGTCCAGAAACTTATTTTTTGACATTTTAACTTTCGCCGCGATCTGCTCTGTCAGTTTTTCAAGTAATTGAAATAAGTAGACCGGAAAATGTTACTTAAAGTAGCTGGTACTTGGACAGACACTTAAGAAAGAAGTTTCACAAAATAAGTGTCTGTGGGTTCCAAAATATCTATTTAAAGTACACAATATTTTAAAACCAAGATGATAAAGTACGTCCATTTTCACAAAACGATAACCCATTTACCTTATTTTCCCTTTCATTTTATTTTCCAAACAATTACAACAGTCGACAGAGCATATATACATTCACCAACACACACACGTACTCGCATTAAAATGAAATATAATAAAAAGAAATAGAATAGAATCACGACACACCACATTACACTATTGTACCTTACATCATACACACAATTATTATATTATATATTTTGTTATATATATATTTTATCAAAATCATTTGTTTTTATGTGCAAAAATTTTTTTTTATGAAAAAACAGAAATATAGTCGGAATAATAAATGGAGAAATAACGACCACACATTTCTATGTAATGCGATTGTTTGTAATGTTTTTTTTTTAGTGAAATTTTATACACATAACTTTTTGTTTCATTAATTAATTGTTTCTTTCTATTTTCGGACCCCGTTTAGAGGCCAATTTTATATTCATATGCACCAACAATTTTTTGTGTTCATTTTTGTTTAGCTTGTATTTTTTTTGTTTTTTTTTTCAAATACCAAAATGGAATAATAATAAGATAGTAGAAATAAATAAATATTTAATTTTTTTTTTTTTATTGCTGAGAACGTAATTTTACGTATATATTTAATTATCTACTTTCTTTAAACATTATTCCATAAGTTTTCCTGGCGCACACAGCTGTTCAAGATTCATTCTAATTTGTAAACAATGAATTTCGTTGATTTCGAAATTGGTTCCTGAAAATTGTAAATTGTATATAATTTATTGCCTTGTTGTTCGTGGTGTCGTTATGTTATTTTCTGCAGAAAATTTCAACCATTTTTTTGGGAATTAAATTACGATCGTATAATTTTTGAATTTTTATGTAAATTTGTTGAGGAATTTAGTAAGCAAAAAAAAAATGTCAGTTTACGAGAGTACTAAATTATCCGTCAAGAAATGTTTTTCATGATTATTAATCCAAATAATGGAAAAATTACTTTAATTTACCCATAACCAAATACTTAAATTAATTAAAAAATAACCGAAATATATTTTCTTTAAAATTTGTCTACTCTTACCTATAATTAATATTTAAAAATTTGTTTTATGTCTCTTGTTTAGATCTAAGATACTAATCCACAACGGTACACATACAATATAAAAATACGAACATTTATTTGTTTGGAAAATATGGAGAGCGATATTAAAGACAGTACAGAAACGGCCGATGTGCTAGATGATTTGGAGGATGGTGAAATTGGCACAGATGATGAAAACGATAATGATAATGAAATCAATGCAACCGAAGCACCATTGAAACAATCAAATATTGAGCTTGAATTAACGGGAGCTGGCGCACACAATAATAGTAAAAAATCACGAAAAATCTCTGAAGATGACACATCACAGTCAACGACGGATTCAAAGAATATCAAAAGTAGTGGAAGTCACCATCATCATCATAAATCCTCTTCGAAAAGCATTACAAATAAAAAGGCATCATCATCATCAACCACATCTAATGCAGCAAAAAAATCAATTGATGGTAAAAAAATCATTTTTTTTTTTAAATTTATATATTAAGGTTTTGTTATTAAATATTAGAAAGAAATGGGATAAGGTAAAAGGTAGTCGCACTGTATATCCTGAACATTTTACAATTACGATCAGTTCTATTGTACGGTTACGGTTATCCTAAATTATTTGTGTTACGTCTCAGAACAAATGGAAGTTCAATATTCGCTGGAGCCAAATCAATTTGTTAATTCCCCATTACACCTATTTGAATTAGCCAATCGCTAAATTCGGGGTCAACTGAGCGTACATTTGCTGTAAGAGGAAAAGAACTCTGAATTTATTTCAAAGTTCATTGAATTTGAATACTCGCTTCAACCAATAGCTGACCGGCCACACAATTTCTATTATGCTCTGCATAATTTCGTGTCTGAATGGCCCTTTGCTCAACCGTCATTTTAGAATGACGATTCCGCTGATTTTCAGTATGCCTACCGTTTAGCCTCCATTTGATCTTCTACCGTTAAAATGCTTTTTTTGCAAGCCACATTTTTATTTTTATTACGCTTCCCCAGTACCTGATTTTGGTGACGACCACGCCGCTCTATGGCAGTGGTGCACAATAAATAGCTGGCAAATTTATATAGATTTGGTAGAAATGGGTAGAAACTAGAAAACGAAACAAACCATGACAAAGTTTTTATATATTTTTCTCTTTCGCACCTACACAATGTTGTTGTTATATATTGCCAGCTGAAAGTTGCGACATTTTGCCACTTGGTGGGGCGGCGAGAGATACTGGGAAACCGTATACTGTTTCTAAACTATTTAAATTTCATTTCTTATAATAAAGTAGGCTATGGGCATTATTGATTTAATAAACGCGCTGTTTTCATATAATCAAGTAGGCTGGACAAAATTTAATAAAGGCTTCATACTTACATTTACTTGCCTTTTAATATATAGATAAACTATTATTCAAAATAATAATTTAATAATATAATATAATAATTACAGATGATTGGATGGGTAATGTTGAAAAAGCAATAGCAATGGCTCTAAAGAAGGACGGCATTGAACCAAAATTACCAAAAATCAGTTCAAAACCAACAAGTAATGATGACAATAACGATGATACACAGCGTACACGTAGCGGTACAGTGAGCAAAAGTAGCAAACGACGCAAACATAAGAGTCATGAAAAAGAACAATTACGTAAAAAATTAAAAGCTGCTGAAGATGAACAATATTTACAACGTTCTAATGATTCCGAGGATCTTGATGAATATGAAATGTTAAATGTCCGTGGTGGTAGTCCACCACCATTACTACCACAAAGCATTGGCAGTACGGCCACGAGTACATTAGATCAATTACAAGGATTTCCAATAAAAACGTACTATGATTCAGATGGCAGCTATTCATCTTATGATAGTTACGGTTCTGGTGAGCATCGTAATCGTCGTCAACGTGCAAGTAGACGAAATAAAGAGCGTACCGGACGTAGTGGAAATCAACGTAACAACAATAATAATAATAAACGTGATAAACGTCGACGGCTTAATGATGATTCAGATGATGATGTTGGTGGTGGCGGCGGCGGCGGCGGCGGCGGAGGTGGACGTAATAATAATGGTCCACGAAAACAAGAATTATGCAAATTCTATTTAATGGTAAGATAAAAATTAATACTTTTTTAATTTTGTAAATATGTTACAAAAATGAAGCTATAATGTTGTAATTATTTTTTCAATATAGGAATGTTGTGCCAAAGGAGACAAATGTCTATATATGCATTCAGATTTTCCATGTAAATTCTATTATCTGGGCATGAAAAATCATAATCGAGAAGCCTGTAAATTTTCACATGGTAAACCATTAACAGATCAATTACGAATCGTCTTACTCAAACATTTAGAAACGGCACCAAAGGAGATTTTAGGCGATTTTCCACGCATGACTCGTGAAAATGCAATAAATATGCTTAATTCACAAAATCAAAAACTTCTGGTAAAATTTGGCATGGATTTAGTTGGCGGATCAGCTGCATCAACGAATACATTAAAAATGCAACAGGCAACAACATCAATTCAGCAATCCATTAATCATCATCAGCATCATCAACAAACACCGAAACTACCGTCACTAATGGATTTAATAACACAATTTCCGACACAAACCCATGATAGTAATGTGACAATGCCTGTACCAACATTAACAAATGCTGGTAGCACAGCACCAGTAACAGGGACAGGAGGTAGCGCGGGTAACGATAACAAAAAAGCAGATAAACCGCCACGTAAATCTCGTTGGTGTGATCAACAATCAACCGAACAGATTTCTACTATAGCTAATAATATCACGTCGCTCTCAACACCATTACCCGTAATACCTGTAACACCTGTTCATAAAAATAATATTACTGGAAGTAATAACGCAGCTACATTTGGTGGTACTGCTAGTGCCAGTAATAATGATGGATATTTAAGTTTAAAGAATTTAACTGGTGTTATAACAACCGAACAAATCGATAAATTAGCTAAAATTGGTATTGAAACATTAAATCAAATAACCCAATTAACTGTACTGCAAGTCATTGAATTGGGTTTGAGCATAGCCCAAATACAGGAACTACAATTGAACGCATTGAATGCACAGAAAGTCGGATTGCCATCAACAACGGTGGCTGGTCAACCAAAAGTTAACCCCTTACCATTAACGACAGCACCTCCGAAACATATTGTAAGCGTTATGAATGAACAAATTGGTGGCAGTAAAGATCAAGATATGCGAATAGCAATGCCACAACAAGCTGAAGAAACCGGAAATACTATTCAAAACTCATCTGTTGGAATTCTAAATCAAGATATTGATATGAGAATATTAACAATACCACCTCAAATCCCATTAGCACAACAGCCACCATCCAAATCAATAGTTGAAAATAAACCACAAAAATCACAGAATCCAATTGTATCAATGGGCATTGCATCACCCGATATTTCTACGGTAGATCCACCACAAACAAATATTACTGGTTTTAATAGTTTTATGACTAATACTCAATATAAACATCAATCGAAGCAGCAAGAATCTATGTATTCGCCACATCTACAAAAAATTGATTATTCACAATATTTAAAAGATTCAAATTTAGATTTGAATCAAACTGATTTGGATGATCCATTAAGTAAGTACTTTAATTTTAGGCACTGTGTATTTTGTATCAATAATTATTTTGTGATTATTATATGTAATATTGTTTTTTTTTTTTTTTTGTTTCTTGTTTCTTAGACGACGAAAATACTACAAGAAATATTATAAAAAACATTCATGACGACAATGAAGATAATGATGCCGATGAGACTGAAAATTCATTAGTAATTGAGGAGGAATCGGCACTTCAAATTGATGAATCCTGGTGTCCAAGCGATACAAATGATGATGGTGATGATCGTTCACAAAAATCGAACCAAAACAGTGAAGAAAACAAATCACCAAGGGTTAGAACATATTTTTTCGATTTTAAATTTTATTTTACTTTTTGTTTTTATAAATAAATTTCCTTTATTTGTATTTTATTTTTTTTTCATATCTGTGTATATTAGATTGAAGATCAAGAAATGGATATTAGTGACGAAGACCTTGACAATATTAGTAGTGATGCGCTGAAAACAAAATTAGCAAAAATTAAGAAAGCAGCATCGGATCTCAATTTAACGTCATCCTCATCATCGTCATCTGCATCACATACGACATCATCGTCATGGGCAAACCAACATCAGCAACATCCACAAGATGAAATATTGTTGCCGGCTATTTATGCACCAGCTTCTGCATATCCAACAACTGTCACAAATAAAATTGATTTAAGTGCATCTGTGTCACAATATATAAAAAATAGCAGTGGTAAATTACCCACTGATAATTCAACAATAACATTAACACCAACAACAAAAAAGACAAATAAGACTGATGAATATCTTCAAAATATGAATATCGATATGATGTCATCGTCAGAAGATCGTCGGCTCCCGATTACGTTTCGACTTGATCCACGTAATAATAAAGCATCAGCAGATGGAACAAAATTATCAGTAGATGACAATACAGAAAAATCTACATTAACATTCTCTGGTGGTTTTGAATTTTTTACCCGACAAATACCCGAAACGAATCATCCAACACCACAAGCATTAGACGATAAAATTAATAGCGGAATTGGAAAGATTGACAATATTTACAATACCTGTATAAGTAAACATTTAGACTCATCAATATTATTTCGAAAAAGTATCTATGATGATTCAGATAATGACGATGATGAAAACTCGCGTCCCGACATTGATAGCGATGGTCCTAGTGATGGAATAGTTGGTGATGATTCTCAAGATTCGCGAAATTATTACAATCCAGCATTAGCAACCACTACCAGTAAAGATAAAGATATGCGCATTTCATCACTATTTATCGACAATGATTATTCAAATGGTGATATTGACTTACGCTTACCATTTAAACCAGTTATGGCCAATTATATTCCAGCTACAGAAATTGATGCATCGATTACATCACATGCACCGATTATTTATAAGGTAAATAAATGTATTCGAGTATAACCCGTTCTAAGTGAAACAAACACCCGTCAGAAATGAAACACTTTTCTTTTTTTTTCATAATTGTTGGAAAATGTCTGAAATATATTTTAAAATTGATAATTTTCATTATCCGGCTTTATCTTGCGTTGAAATTTTAAAATAATTAGTTCTATTTGAATATAAATATGTTAATTTTAATTTTAATAATTTTTTCTGATCTTTTATTTTTTTTTTCAGGTCAAAGAAGTTGTAATACCAAAACCAGATTATAGTGAATTGCGTCGAAGTATTCCAAAACATGAAAATACATTAGATCCACGATTACGTCGAATATTACGAATAAAAGATGATAATAATGATGCTGAAAATTCAAAATCACCCATAACAACATCGGGGACATCTGTAACAGCTTCAGCACAAACTCTTGTCGATGCACTAATGAAACAAACGGCCGAACACAATCAGCGCGCTGCTCTAGCGGCTGCAGCAACAGCAACAAATATCTCAACGAATTCCACAACACAATTGATGAGTAATAATAATGAAAATGTTTGTGCACCACGAATTGATCCGAGACGACCAAATATACAAATGAATAGTACTCTGAGTGGTAGTGCTGTAAATAGCAGTGCTTTATTATCAAAGCAACAGCAACCGTTGCGTTCATTACAATTAGATATACAAAACATTTTACAAAAATCCAATTGGTATAAAGACTGCAGTTCAAAACAGAAAATTATGGTAAATCAACAATTGGCTATTGTATCGACGGAATTAAAAAAATTTCATGCTGATCCATCACCCGATAAAATATTTGATTTGTATTTTGTTACACAGAATCAATTATTACAAGAAGTATTAACCAATTTAGGAATTTATATAAATGATATGGGTGAATTTGTTCAAATACCACAATCAACGTCACCCATAAATAATAACATTGATATTATTGGTAATGGGGGCGGCAATACTAGTGGCATTGTTGATTTAATGTCAATACCAATTGGAAACAATATGGATTATGGTACCAATAATATGGATTTTATGCGAATGGGTGGTGGCTTTGGTTCGAATCAATCATATTTAAGTGGTGTAGTTGGTGGACCACCAATAATGGGTTATGCAGTTGGTTTACAAAATGATATAATACGTCCGGGCCTTTTAGGTATCGCACCAAATATACCATTACCAACGCCATTCAATTTATTTGAATCGCAACAACAGCAATCACATAATGGTAGCGGACAATTTTTTGGACGCAATTTAATGAGTGATAATCGACCTGGAAATAATAGTAATAACAATAACAATAATAATAATATAAATAATAATCGTAACAGTTATCGTGGTGGTGGTACAAGATGGAGTGGTAGTGGTGGTAATGGTAATGCAAACAGTAATGCAAATCGAGACTCTTCCATGCGACGTAATCCATTTGATCGTAATAATACACGTCGCGATAAAAAATAAAAAAATGTATGTTACATATTTATCAAGTATTTATTTATTTTATTAGTAGTGCGTATTACGAAATGTGTAAGCGTGCTTGACACATAATTATATACACAAAAATATAAATAAACACAAAACTGATCAAAAAAAAACAAAAAAAATGGAGGACTAAAAAAATAACTTTAAATGTGATAAATGGTTAATTATTGGATTCATTAAATAAAAACAAAAAAAAAACAAAACAAAAATAAGAAGAACAGAAAGACATTTAATTTAATTTTTTTTTTTTTTTTTATTCAATCGTTTAAAGGAAAATTGAATACCATTTTTGTGATACATTGTGTTTGTACGTGGTCGCGTGCATTTGTACCACGCGTCTTATCCTATTTAATTAACTAAATGGTGGTTGACTATTTAAATAACACAAATATCTACATACACGGTAGACTTTCATTACCCAACCACTTGCCACATACGTCTCATTAAAATATCGATAATTTTCATATAACTTAATAATTCCTATTTTGGACATTTTTAAAACATTACAACACACATTTACATATCCAACGTTTATGTATTTGTGGTAATTTTAGATAAAATTTAACTACTTCAAGGCGAATAGTTAATAATTTATAAAAAAAAACAAAAAAGAAAGAAGAATAATACATAATAATAATAATAAATATTATTAAAATATTATTGAAATAAAATTTTAATAATTTCTGCTTAAACATTTACCCATGAAACATAAAGTGATTCAAAACTGAAATGAATTTCTTTTTAATTAAAATCGAATGAATGTACAGTGAGAGAAGTAAAAGCGCCAGCGTACACGGTAATTTATACTCCTAACAACTTTTTTTTTATTTATTTATTTTTTTGATTTTTTATCAAGAGAGCAAAGTAAATCAGATATACAAAACAAGATCCGAAGGCATTTGGAATCTTATCGAATTTTAGAAGATAATCATAATTTCGTTTATTTAACTGAATGAAAATAGCATAAAAAGAAGAAAAAAACCAGGATTCAATTTATAAATACGAAACAATAATCGCCATGAGCGCGCGGCGACCAAAACCACCGCGTATTATAAATATAATAGAAAATGGTATCTATAAATACACGCTATTTATATTAATATATGTATAAGAATGGTATACATATTAAATTACAACATAAAATTATTGTTTAATTCTTTTAATGTGCTCTTGGTAAAATAAAAGACTGCGCCTCATCTTTTCGATAAATAAATAATTATAATAATTTAAAAAAACAAAATCTGTCGCATTGCCCCACATAACAGAATCGACAAATTATTTCCTATATAATTATACTAATTAATTAGTTATTTTACTTTATTTCATGGAAAAAATCATGATAAATATTTTATGTAATGTTAATTTTAAAAAAAAAAATACATATTTTAATTTTAAATTTAATAATTAAAACAAAAATAAAAAAAAATTAAACAAAAAAAAAAAAAACATTTATTAAAATCATATAGCCAATAATTTCTATACTAAAAAATGCATACAAATTACTATTTAAAAAATCGTCTAATTTTTAAACATAATAAATAAAAATAATTAATTAATAATTTGAGAGTTTGTGCCTCTGCCGTTTTTTTCCATATATATGAATGCCGATTTTCGAAAAAAATATTTATTTTGTGGTGATAAGAGTAGTTATAAGTTATAATTTTTTTTTCTTTTTTTTTTCAATGCAAAGGTATTTCACTAGGCTTACACCCGATCAACCACTCGATATCGACCTTTAACGAACGGTACAGACCTTAACAAAATCTTTAAAGATCTTTTTAATTTTAAGATACAAATAGAATAAAACCACCCTACTAAATAAATAAAATCTTTTGTTTTTTTACAAAAAATCAAAAACATTTAAATCCTGGTGCAAAAGTAAGATATCTTAAAAATTGATTTTTAACTGTAACTTCTAAAATAATCACCAATAAGTAACTATTGAAAGATCTTTAAAGATTTTGTTAAGGTCTGTACCGTTCGTTAAAGGTCGATATCGAGTGGTTGATCGGGCATTAGGCCCATAAATTTGTAAATGGGAATAACTTCTAAACGGATGATCATATGGAAAAAGTACTTATGAGATACCCCAACTTATTTTCGACCGTACAACTTTCCTTCATACAAAAAAATTGTACACTAAAAGTTTTTAAGGGTGTCCTGTACATTGTAAGTATGAAGAAAAGTTGTTACGTCAAAAATGAGTTTGGTTCACTCATAAGTACTTTTTCCCATATAATCCATCCGTTTAGAATTAAGTTATTCCCATTTACAAATTTAAGCGACCATATGTAAGGGCCTAATGTAAATCTAGTGTTTGAGAGTGCCCGGGTATTCAAAATGTTGCATTTCGTGAGAACTTTCCAAAACATTGTTGCATTTTCTTTTTTTTTTGTGAAAAGTTCCCCCTTGTTTGACATCAAATCTTACGAACATCAAATGCTCTGCGGGTTCGTCAAAGCTCATCCATATTCAATAATATCTTTGGAAAGTTTCTTTTTTCGCCGAAATGCTGCATTTATTTAGGCTCTTTAAAATTCAAATGTCGGTTTTTTCTGGTCACCCTAATGCTTAACGATTAAGAGTGTCGAGAGTCACATTTACAAATAAAATTGAGAAACTTTAACTAACTTATTTACCCAGCGACAATATTCTTATTTTAAACCGGATTTGAGCTGATTTATTATGGAATCATCTAAAAAAAAAAAATGTTATCTATATTTAATGTAATTTTTGAAAGAATCAAAAAACTTATTGCTTTAAATCAAATGCTGAGAGAAGAAACTACATCGCGTATATTTTGACAATTTTACATGTAAAATGAAAAATAATAGATTTATACGCGATTTACGAAACGATTAAGTGAATACGATTTGTGTATACAGACACGCGTTCACATCATATTAATATTATGAAGTATCGTTAAATGGGATGAATCGGGACAAACATTTTAACCGCTTAGCGTACTTAAATCTATTCAAATCGATCAGGTGTATTCGGAAGTTGAAAATTCCTTACAGACAAAACTACACTAAGAGGGTAAAAATATGTTTGTCCCGATTCACCCCATTTGACGGGGGGGGGGTACTTACGTGATTTAATTCTTAAACTATACATTTTATTAATCACATTCTATTTTTTTTTTTTTTTATTATTTTTCCAGAATATTGTTATATGAATGCGATGATAAAATTTATGTATAAACCAAAACAAATAATATATGTAATAATGAAATGTCGTCTAAATGATTTTTAGGTACCAAGCCTCGAGTAATATTGAAGAATCGATTGTTTATGACTTATGGATGAATATGCTTTATATCTCTTTATGATTTTCTATATTTTCAGCATTAAAACCAAAAAAAAAAAAACTATATATATATTTTTTGCTTTTTTTTTACAGTTGAATGCCTTTTATTTTACATGCCTAAATTCATTACATAATATATAAAGAAACTAATTATGATAGATTTTCCTTCGCATAAACAAAAGAAAACAAACAAAAAAAAATATCGTAAGAAAGATCGCATATATAGTAAGAATTGTTAATGTGAGTCCACAAAAGTGTTTTTGTCTTAAAACAGTTTCTTCTGTACTTACAGTTTTAAGATTGTTTGTTTGTAGCACTATTTGATGTTTTAAAATGGTTTGAAGGCAACGCTTTACTATGTTAAATTGTTTGATGTGCAAAATCATGTCGAAAGAAAAATGATGACTTTCTTCTATTGATGCCCTTTAACATAAAGCGGAATGATTACCATTCTACACTTTTCATCGATCTATGTATCGATTTCAATAGTTATCATAACAGTACTGGTACAGATCGTATAAAATAATAATTTAGATAATATATGCTTAGATCATGAAATCAAAATTAATAATCATTAGATCATATTTTTCAAAAAAAACTATCACACCGTGTCTTTAGTGAAATTTTTAATTTAATTTTATAATGTAGCACGGAATCGGACCGAACCACAAGAATTGCTGCGTTTTGACTGCAGAACCGAACTCTGAAAATATTTTGCAAGAACTGAACCTTTAGAACCGAGCGCTCCTTTTAAATATAAAATGCGGTTCTGTAAAATTGTAATTTACTTTACTCTTTGCTGGTTTTTTAAGATTTTTTTTTAAAAAAATTATTTGACTCTTTTACTGAAACGGACCTCAAAAATCCCTTGCTTTTTGACTTCAAAACCGAACCCTTAACATTTTTCAGAAGAACCGAACCCTAAAGGAATGAAGCGGTATCATTCCCTAGATTATACTAATAATAATTATAATATAAAATACAATTAATATACGAATATAGCATTTTAATTCAATTAAATTAAATTTTAATGTTCTTTGTTTTCTTAATTCAATTTGACATGCGTGTTTATCTTTGATATCATTATTTGAAATAACTTTATGTAATAAAATTCCAACAGAAGCATTGATTTCTAATCACAGTTAACGATTCCCTTGTGAAAGAAAAAAAAATATGTTATGAAATTTCATTATTATGGTATGTATTAGTATACGATAAATCTTCAAAAAAATGTTTAAAGATTAATTGCTCATCACCAATTTAAATTCTGAGAAAAGTCAATCTAAAACAACAAAAACTTATGTTCAATACAAAGCTTAATTTTATAGCTGAGACTGTAAATAATGCAAAATTTGGCAGTCAATTTACTATACACTGCCACAATCATTATCATATTTTAATTCAATGCAGAGAGAACATCGAATTCGTACACGGCTACGCACACATACAAAATGAATTAACATTACCATTTACGGGGTCAGAATGTGGGTTGGAAAAAATTAAAGATTCAACACTGATTATAATAAGATATTTTATGTTACCAAAGGCGACTTTATGCTGAAACTTTTATTACTGACCGAAAATGTTACTGTACAATGAAAATAAGTGTACAGTACATAAGCCAGTAATAACGAAAGTATATGTATTTAAATCAAATGTTTGAGACACTAATTATACATAGAGGAGAGGTATACATTATACGCATACAATAAACTAGAGGATCTACATGACGACCCCTTCATTTAATTCATTGTCCACTTTCTATTTAATCTATCTACCAGAGAGGCGAACCTTTTCCATTTTTGAGGGTTCGGTTCTGAAAATTAAATTAAAGCAGGGAAAAAGAACTTTCGTTTTTGCGTTGCTGTCCCAGTTCCAACTCCGACCTGTCAAGAAAATATTGTTCCCGTTCCGTTCCAAGTTCCAGTAAAAATCTTTAAAAAAAACTCGTTCCGGAACGTAATTTTGGCCTAAATTGCACGTATATTTTGGTTCCAGCGCCAAAATATTAGAAGCAAAATTATATTTCGTTCCGGTTCCATCGAAAGTTCCACCAAAAACCGATAAAAATAGCGTTCCGGAACGTATATTGGTTCCGGTTCCCGTTCCAGTTCCTATTCTCTGAATAGGTTCGGTTCTTTAGGTTCGGTTCTAAAAGCGAACAAATTGAGGTTCTTGGGGTTCGGTTCGGTTCGGTTTAACTTGTCAATTTTTAGTATAAATTGCTCAAATTTTTTTTTTTTATAAGGGTTCGATTCTTAAAATTAAAGGTTCGGTTCTTTAGGTTTGGTTCTGAAAATAAATAAAAGAGGTTCGCTTCTTTGGGTTCGGTTCTAAAATCGAAAAAAGTGAGGTTCTTGGGGTTCGGTTCGGTTCGGATCGCCTCTCTGCTATCTACATTATAACATATAACCGTAATTTTTTTGCAGAATAAGAAAATATAGATTTCTTAATACAATTTAAAATAACTAATCGCAAACAGAGAGATGTTCAACGTTCAAAATACAAAATACATGTATTTTGAAAATATTTTTTTGTACATTGTATTTGAAATACAAAATACAAAATATTTACTAAAATTAAAATTTATATGAAGATACATATATTCAAAATACATTTTATATTATATTATTAAGTAGTTATAATTATATTGTTAATTTGCAAATATTTTTAATATCTGCAGGACAAAATTATTAGAATTTAGGAAGCATGTAAGTAAGATTTACATATATAATAATATATGACAATTTAGAGTACACCATAGATTGGCACTAGTTACAAATGGTGCAATAATTTTCAGAGAACTTCTTTTAAAGACTAATTTTGAAGCAATTTTGGATTTGGTTTTCTTTTGTTAGAATTTTGTGCAAATTAATGTTATTATACACTATTTAGCTTTCGCTTACTTCAACGATCGTAGAAAGACTAACAAGCTTATTTATAGTAGGAAGGTGTACCTGGGACTCAAATTCCTAAATCATTCTTAAATATCCGCATACGGTACTGTTCGTACGATCTCGTGCGAACGATTCAGTACAATGAGATTAATATTATTTGGTTCGTGTCTTCTTCATACTCTAGCGTATTACTACAATAAATCGAATGAATATCGAGCGAATTGCAACGAGTGGGTCAAAACAATCAGAACTTTTTAATGAGATACGAATGATATTCATTCGATTTAGTCGCACGAACAAAACACGATATAATTTAATATAAGTTGATATTGTATCTTACGGCACGAAACGACACGAACAGGTACGCATGCAGATATTTACGAGTGATACAGGAATTGAGCCCCTGCTCGCAATCAAGCAACTTTGCGTTTCATATTAGATATATGTAAACTATTTAAATGAAAATGTGTATACTTTACTTTTCAGAGGGAAGTTTAAAATTTGACGTTTAGTAATACAGTATAAGCCCTCTAAATGAAACACCACTCGGTCGCGTCCTTAGGATGAAACGTTTCACTTAGAGGATAATTTCAATTTTTTTTTGTGTTCCACTTAAAGGTACAAAACTACATAAATGATTTTTTTTTGGTGGCACATCGAGGGTGAAACGTTTAACTTAGAGGATTTTTGGAAAACGGAAAAGCCGGAAAATGAAAATTTTCAATTTTATAATACATTTCAGACATTTTCCAACAATTATGAAAAAAAGTGTTTCACTTAGTCCCAGATCGCAAATATAAATATTGCTAAATAAAAATTGGAGTTCTATATCTTAACAATTTGAATAGCTAGCGGTTAAGTTGATTATAAACGGTTGAGGAAAATTTGATCAATCACTAATTACAAGAATGGAGTTCGTAGAGTAGTTTGGTTGAAATCAAATCAGTTTGATTTTAACGCTATCCCCTGACTTTTAATTGTAAATTTCTATTATTTTATTGAATAATTTGATTAATTAATCATTTTTCGAATGGAATTTTTTAATGGTTTTTATCATTTTATATTTATGGTTTATAATAATACACTCACACCTTGTCTTAACTAACCATTTTTTTCTCAGTTACTTACTTTTTTACTTTTTACTTTTTACTTTTTTCGAGCAATCAACGATATGCCTACATTGAGTACGCACAAATCGTGTTATGCGAGTTAAAAATTAACGTGTCGATTGATCGAAAAAACTAACTAACCGAGAAAAAAATGATTAGTTAAGACAAGGTGTCATGTTATACTATTTCGATACTCGACTTTAATTGATGCATAAATCACCGGTATCGGCGTGAGTGAACTAAACGAAGACTCTTCACTTTAACTGCCGCAGTTGTTTCGAAGCTCTTAATGTATGCAATTCGCGATCTGCATGCTCACTAGGCAATTTCTATACGGAAAAAGGTAATCAGAACTGTTAAGCATCCAAAAAAGGAGACGAGTACCGTTAAAATCCTTATATTTTCATCAGATTCATCAAAGAAATTATTTTAAATCAACAATTGAATTAAATTATATTTTAAGCATACACATTAGCCATTCGATCGCGAATAATGCTGTTGTTGTTTTCCATAGAAGTACATAAAGCGCCAATACAAATAATAATGGTGGCAAAAATTAAGTTAAGTATTGTAACAAAGTGTACGTCTGAACTAGGGCTGGGAATAATATTCGAATAATTCGATATTAGAATACTTAAGGAGCGAATATCCGAATAATGCATTATTCGAATATTCGAATATGCGAATAATACGAATAACAAATCT
>JAABKK020016240.1:0-20387 GCA_011634745.2 Catotricha subobsoleta
ATGTATAAGAAATTTAGCGCTTCGACTTATCGAATATTCAACTTATCGCAGGTTCGACTTATCGAGGGATCACTGTAATCAATCTTTATTTTTATAATTTACACTTTTTTCTAGTTTTAGAGATTTAGTTTGACTTTTCATCTAATAATTTGTTTTAATTTATAGATTTTATTAGTTTTAATTAGTTTTTATTATATTTGAAGGAAAATGATTATTAAAAACCTTCTACTTAATAATTGTTTAAATAAATGAACTTAAAATGATCTTTAAGACGTTCTTCAAATATTACGTAATGCTCTAAACAGTCACTACTATTCGATTATTTTTGATTCACAGAAAAAAAAGTATGGTTGAAGTCATAAGATTTGATAATTAATTGATGTTTAATAGTTAATATCATCCCATTGATGAGGTTCAGTGTTATCTATAGTAGCTATGCTGGTTTATAGTGAGTAACTATTGTAAAAAAAATAGTTACTCACTATTATCCTCAAGTTACAAAATGAAAGCCACTATTTATAAATATTTTACATAAATTCGTAGAACAAAATCGAAAAGTATTTCGCAGTCAATAGACCAAATTTTTCACAATTTTGCATTTTATTTAGTTAGAAAATTCCACCTTTATAATATTAGTGCTGCGTATCTTTATATTTTACATCGACATTTAGATTGGTATAGGTAGATGCGAAATTTAATGGGTCTTCCTTGATATAATAATGGTAATACATATACTATTTAACATGGGAAAGTTTCTTTTATTTTTTCAAATAATGTTTGGTAAGGTAAACTCACAAAAAAAAAAAAAAACATAAAAAACGGAAAAAAGAAAAAATAAAACAAATAAATGTAGAAAGAAAAGAAAAAAAATATTTGCAATTTCCTTTATCCCAATGCTAATGACAGAAAACTGCGTGAAAAGGATTAAATGATAATCTTCGTAGTAATATAGCTCTCTGTGATTCTAAAGTCTTTATCATTATTATCGCACTTCACTCTTTTTTTTTTCATTCACTATTTCAGCTTATATATTCTGTGTATGTGTATAATAATATAATCCGTCTTTACTTTTTGGATGCCAGAAGAACCAACAAAAATATTCTATCGTACTCCATCTACATACGAATATGCGCCAGCATTGAGTTAATTTCTCAACATTCTTCTATTAAACATAATAATATTAATATGTAATATCTACACAACAATCCTGTCCTATATATACATATCATTCTGCGCATATCATATTATTATTGTCGGTAGGTATATATTGTTCACCATTCATTCGTGTTTTATTTACACTCCGTTCGTGTGCCATTGGTACCCGATCCATGTCGGTATATATTTATATAAAATAGAATCTTTTATTATAGATATATATCTATATAATTTTTAGGGGCACTATACCAGTATCAATGATATTTACAGTTTAGTCAATGGCATGAAGGATGGAAATAAACATCTAAAAAATAATACACTGCATTATTTTTATATACGTTAGTATCATTGTCGCGTGTTTTCATCTAAATCTCGTTTCTTGTGCGTATTTTGAACATAGAAAAAGAAAAGGCTTCTTGTTTTTTAAAAAAAAAAAAAAAATTGTGCTATTGAATATTTCCTATATATTTTGTTCCGCATTGCAAACATTTTGGTGTGCGTATTTGTGTATATTGAAATATTTTTCATTAATGCCGGTTTTGAACGAGTTAAACGTGTTAATTTTTTAGGCTGTTAAATTTATAACGTGCATAAAATTTTACTGTAATTTTTTTTTTTTTTTGGTACTTGATGAGGAGAAAATAAAGTATGTGATTATTGTCTGAAAGGTTTGGAAAGAGAGTGTTAACGAAAAAGATTTTTGATTTTTCTGTACAAGTGAAAATTCTAAAATATTTAAAAAGAAAAATAATTAAATAAAAATATTTTCAAACAATTTTATCACAATTTTGTGAGAGTTCGCGGAAGCATAAAAATACAAATTTAACCAAATGGAATAATTGGTTCGAACGAATTGATAAAATCTTTTCATGAATATTTGTGTGAATCGGTTTAGAGGGCTTGAAAAGTGTTTTTTGAATTATCATTTAAATATTTCGAAGTGATTTTTTTTTTTTTTTTGTAATACTACACTTAATTTGTTTTTCTTTTGGGTTTTTTTCGTTTTGTGTTCTTCATTCATCATGTATTATCATCAACAGAAAGGATTAAAAATGATTTTCCTTGTGATATCAGGCGTTATATTCCTATTTAGCAAAGGTATTTATAAGTACTCTTCATTAAATTTAATTTATGTTTAATACCCGGTTGTTTAGTTTAATTTTATCCGTTTACATTTATGTTAATGTTGTGTCGTTTATTATCTCGAGCTATGCTGTGTGAATGTTATGTATCTAATAAAGATATTTTCAGTTGTGAATTTGATATCCCTTATTTCGTTACACCCGTTTATTTAAAATCATATGTACAGTACAAATGTATGAACACTATAACCCACCGTTAAGTAATAGTTTAAGTTATAGTTTTAAGTCTTTTAATGTATTTAACGGCACTACATAATTTAAATTATGTGTGATGATATACATTTTTGGGATCTTAATTTTCTACAATTATGGAAATGTCTTTCAATTTAAGTTATTATCTCTTATTTTGTAAAGTTTTACATAATGTACGGAAAATTATTTCAAAAGTGAGTTACTTCAATCTGAAAACGTTATAATTGTATGCTGAACATTAAAACCAACAAGAAGAACAAAGAAACGTGTTTTTATTCGCTTCTTTTAATAAAATGGTTTGCCAAGTGAAAATAAGCCCGAGATATCATTTTAGCAGCTTCAGAGACATATTTCTTGGAACTGCTACATAAACATATATAATATGTATATGATAATAATAACGTTCAATTGATAAAATCCTATTTATAAAGGATCTGTTGTGTGTTTGTGCTTTTTTTTAGATATGTATATATGAAATGTATAAATAATGTATAAATCTTCAATTAAAATTACAGGGCACGCGAATAATTTTCGAATATTGGCAATATTGCAGAATTCTATAAATAATTATCAATTCATAGAACTCATCAATTTCAGCAATATTTTTTCGAAGAATTTGTTTATAATATATATTCTGTATCGAAAAAATAAACAAAAATTGTGTTACTTATTTTGTGGAAATAGAAAATACAGTAAATAAAATTAAATCTATTATTTGCTTACACTTTTCTATATTTTTGTTTTTTGTTTGTTTTTGTTTTTTATTTACTTATTTTTTTTGAACGGAAGTGATGTGTGAAAAGCAGAAAATATATTTAGGTAAAATCAATTAGACCAATTATGGTAAATTGAAAGCACATAAATGGAAACCGTATGCGTGAACAATGGAATCTTAATGAACATAGAAAATAATTTTTTTTTGTCTAATTTTCCATACGCAAAATAGAACGAATTTAAATTCAATTCATCATACTGGACTCTATTCAGATGTAATTATGGCGCATAACTGAAACCGAAGATGTGTATTGGTTTTGACACCTGGATAAATACAAATAAAATAAATTAGAAATAAACCAGAAATTTGTTAGAAGAATCTTTAAATAATTTATAAACGAAACAACACGCTTTTATTAAATATCTACAAACAACAAATTTATCAAATACAGACATTTTAATATTAAACATATTTTCTTCAAATTAAAATTAGAATAATGAAAAATTTACGAATATTTAACGTCTATTTCAAATTAATTCTAATTTTACATTTTTGTACCACTACTTCTATTGAAAACATACAGCACCAAAACCAAAAAAAAACTGTTTACGGAAAATTAATTAATTACGTGAATTATTTATAAATACAATCAACACGACAATAATGTTTAGGGAGTAAATATACCATTATACTTTAAGTAAATTATTTAAATTTAATTTATTTTTAATTTAATGAAACAACAAAAATTGTAAAAAAAAAAAAATGAAAAATCAATGCTGAAATATTAACTTAATAAATGAATGAAAAATACACAAATGAAACAATTTTAATTAAAAAAAAAAAAGAAGAAATATTTATATATTAATATATAAAATAAGAATAATTAATTCTCCCCATTTCATATTTTCATCTTCATAACTTATGCCTTATTGTATTCTAGACGATTATTAGCTCATAAACGTTAAACATCCACTCAACACACAAGCACAAATAATAATAATGGCTTTTTTTCTCTTTTCTATTATTTCGATGTCATAAATGATGTGCAATGAAGCAAAATTTTGACAAATATCCATAAATATGTGACATATTTGTTTTTTTTTTGCTATGTGTTTTAAATATTATATTCAATTGATGTATCATCTCTGCCCTCAATATAATACATTTTTTGTTGTTTCATTGTTTGAAATATTATGATTTTATGATATTTTTCATTTTTCGATAATAGTTGTACAACACAATACATTATGGATAAATGTATTTATTGAGCGGGTCGCATTTTAATGTTCGACAATTCGACATATTTTATATAATTGAAGACAATAGGTCACAAACAGCAATATTATTTACGTTCATATTATTTCTATTGTAAAATGAAGTTATTAAAGTGCGATACACAGTGATTTTCTATTATATTGTGAATGATATAAAGTTACAACCGTAATATTTTCATGATATGAGCATACGATATTTTTGTAAATTATTTTTGGGTCGTTTTTCATGTACATGGAAATATTTTTAATATTTTTTTTTGTGGAATCGATACTTTTTTTTAGTTTAAAAATAGGAAATTTATTTTGTGAAATCTATTTAAATTTATTTTTGAATGTTTGTCCCAGTTTATAGATTCTACTATTTGTGTGTATGTGATCCACGTAATTTACTAATTTTTTAGAGGAATCTTATTACATTAAATTTAAAAAATTTTTGCTCGTATATACAGAAATGGTTCATATAAGAAGTATGTTTGGAAGGTAAAATGATCATTGACGTAAGTTTGTATTATGTTTACTATGTATTATTTCTTTGTTATATTACCTATTTTTCTTAAGATTACATCTTTTAAGTAAATAAATAAAAATTCGACATTCTGTTAAATTTATGTGTGTCTATCAGAATCAAATTTCGATACTTTCATTTTCTATTACAATCAATGTCGAAAGTGTAGTAATATTTATGGTATATACTTTCAGCAATTTGATTCTAATAGGAAGTGTAAATAGGGAGTATTGATGTCTATAGAATCATTGATACAGAAGCAAACAAAAAAAAACAAGAGTTTTTTGTCTTTCGTATTTTTTTTTTCTTTTTGGTCTAGACCATGAAGTTTGATTGGCTGTTATTGTAAAAATCAAGGCAACTAGATGACGTGCTTGATTTTACGTTGATTTTATATTGTATTCATACGCATACAGAATGGGACCTAAATAGCACCGCAGAGGATGAATAGATCTGTTCAATTTAAAACTTTGCTCAATTGGAATATTTCTTAGTTCAACAGACTTGTGGGCCTGCAATTAAATACATAACATAATAGAAATAACTCAACACACCATTGTACTGAACAGCTACATGGTAGACATGACATCCCACAGCACCTGTTTTGCAAGTCATGTTAATTGGTTTACATTCTAAATTCCAACATACAGAAATTGTATTCAGGCTCTCTAGCATATACCTGAAAACCATACAGGAATTGTTGGTTATTAACTTACTCCTATATAAAGAAACCACATGCTATGTGTGTATTTGTTATTTTCCAACAAAATATTTTCTTGTTAAATTGCTAAAAACCAAAATTCATTTTATTTTCCAAGTTCTTTTACCTATAATTCCAATTTCACCATTTACATAAAATATTTTCAAATTAACCATCTTGTGAAATTTAACAGCCTTGACACCTTTTATTTGAAATTATTATGTTTAAATTTTTGAAGGCTTCTGGTAAATCGTATATATATTTGAATTTTGAATCTATAAGCTTTATGTACACTAAATCTTTATAAGAAGTGAATTTTTGTCCTCGATTTTATGTAAAATGGAATGTAAATCCAAATGTGAACAAAAAAAAGAAAAAATGAAATTTGAGAAAGAAAAAAGAGGAAAATTTCTTAAATGCTATTTAATGTAAATGTAACTGTAGGTATAGTTATGGTGAAGTAATATGATTTTATTCAATAATTCATATAAGTATGCTTGTGGTGTGCACCATACGAAATAATATAATGGATCAGACCCAGAAATTATGTAATAGTTTCCTTTTTTCTTCTGTCGAATAGGATGGATCAAGAAATGGATAGAAAAAAAATTTAGGATAAGAGAATTGAGGTTTCTAAATCCATATATAACGATGGAAAATATATATATATATATATATTTTTTAAATTTTTAACATTAACCGTAAAAAAGTACCAAAACTTAAAATATTCCATTATTATTTTCTTTTTTTTAAGTTACTTTATAATTGACATAAATATGGCATCTTTTTGTGAATATCCCTGACAATTTCATGAAGTCATTAATTCTTGACTGTATAATGCAATAACTTGTTGGTTAATCAACAAGTTATTTTATGAAATTCGTTTCAAAATGAGTATATCGTATTTTGTTTTCTTCTGAGAAAATGTCGGTTGTTCAAAGTACAAATTAGATGTAAATATTAAAATAAGCATTTTAAATATTTCAAATATTGTTTAATATCAAAATGTCAGATATTTTCAAATTATGTAACGAATCCTTTGAATCTACTCGTTTATGGTAAACCAAAAAAAAAAAAGAGAAAACCAAAAAGAAGAGCAAGAAAAATTGAAATAAATATCAATTTAATAACCAAATAACATATTTTTAATCAACTTTAAGTGCATATTTATAAAATTTTCTTCAATTCTTGATAAAAGCAAACGATTTTTTTTTTCACATGTAATACATATTTGCACATAACAGTTTCTCGTTTTATTTAATAAATGTAAGTAGATGTAGGCATTGTTGGTAGGCCCGCATGTATTCTTCTTCTTTTCTTTATTTTATTTTTATTTTTTTTGTACCTTTTACCCAAAAAATTAAATTTAAAATCATTTGACATTATTGTGTTTTCATGTTAACACACATATATATATATATATATGTATAAAAAAAAGTAGAGAAAATACGCACCACAACCGCAAACAATTCCTTTGGGATGCTTGTATATATTGCATATTCGGAAATATACAATACACGCATTCAGAATATGGAAGTATATATTCCACATTATGATCATTTCACTGAGTGTGTTGTTATGATATAAAAAAAAGGTATCCAATCCATATACCGACATAAGCACAATATACGTTTGGATTTTGTTTTTTTTCTTTTTTTATATATATTTATATTTATATATAGAAAAACTTGTTGTTGTTGGGATTTATAAAAAAAAAAAAAAAAAAAATAAGGGAAACATTTCTTATATGACACACAGAACAACAACAACAATAACCAAAAAAAAAAGCTTTCTTCAATTTGTAATCCTGTGAGAATGTAAAATACAAAACATATTTTTGTTCATTGAATAAATATACATAAAATAAGTAGGTATTAAGAATAATAACAACAATAACAACAAATAAAAAAAAAAGAGAGAAAAAAAGAAAGTGAAATAAATAAATAATAAACTTTTCAAAAATTAATTTTTCTACTTACCAATTTATATAACTCATAAATTTTATTCCGTCATAACATCGATCTTATTTAAATATCTTGTTTTGTTTTTTTATTTTTGTTATTTTTATTACTACCTCTATTTATTTACATTTATACAGTAAATATATTTGAAAAGATACCAAGCAATTGCAAGAAATTTTAATTTATTTTATGACTTCAATTAGATTTTGTTGTGTATTTTTTTTTCTTTTGGTAGGAAATAATAGAAATGGTTTATTAGGTTTACAGGACTTTAGGTACGGTTAAACGGTTTCATAAATATAAATTGTTTATTTGTTGTATTGTGTATATGCGTATGTGTGTGTTTGCTTTTGGTATCATAAATTTTAAGACCCTTTTATTATTGCAAAGTACCTATCAATTATTATCGTATTCATATTTCTATATCGTTTTATATTATGGTAATTTGTGTGTGCTTATATAGAAAAGGGGTGAAAAAGCAATAATTGTTTTTAATTTATTATACACTCGTGTATCCTAGCATGTATGTACATATATTGTTTTATTGTTACTTGTGTAGTGTATTGTAAGATATTTTATAGGTGCGTTTAGTCATTTTATATAATATATGTTTATGTATATATGTGGATTCTATTCGATATACAAGAATTAGTTTGCTCTATGCACCGGTACATTTATATAATAATATTTAGCTATTTCAAAATATTTTATTCGTTCAAATTAAACGTTAAACAATATTTGAAATAAATTTCTCTATGAATTTAAATAATTAATTAGTTTTTTTTTTTAAACCGTATCAGTTCTCGTGCATATTTTAATTATACTCTATTTAGTTAATTATTATTATTTTCATGTTTTTTTTTTGGAAATAATTGGTTGTATTTATTGACCATTTAAACTTAATTATTTTATGTATTTAATAGCACAAATAGTTGAAGGATAAACCTTTGATAGAAAGAATGTTATTATTGACCTGTGCTACTATAATACCGTTATAACGATTTAATTTGAAAAAACGATTTTATTATGCGATCAGCCAATATTTATCTTAGCAATTGGAATTCACTTTAATTTGATATAAGTATGTGTCAGCATAAACACTGTTAATCGATTATAAAACAATTAATCGAGCGTTGTAATATTAAATTTAATTTATTTATTGTAAACATTAATATTGCAAGGCTTCAATTTTGATTTAAATATATCTATTTAAAGTTGTTGTTGTATTATTGACTGATGATGGTATAATATGATTACCGAAATGCGTACAATGGTACAACATAAAAGTTTTTATAATTTGTTGTACAGTTCTCCAAAAACAAGATTTATATATCTATTTATTGAAATTATATCATTTATGAAATGCATTCAATGCAAAACGAAAATTCATATTATAGGTTTGTGTTAAGGTGTTAATTATAAAAGATAAAAGGCATTTTGTCGACTGTATTCTACAAGTTAATTAAATAACTAAATCAAAAAAAAAATTATGTAACTAAAATTTAGTATAAATCGAACGGATTCAATATTGTGAGTCTCACAAATTTATTACAGTTAATAATAATTGTTAATAGTTAATAATAATTTTGTTTTCGCAAAAATATACATGTTTTGGTTTTAAAATATTTCGTTTTTGGGTCGTGGAATCTAAATCTGTTGTAAAAGGTCAAGGACTTTTTTTTTGTATATTCCGAATTTTCTCAAGATTTTATGAACGGATCGAAACCAAACCATGTTTATTTTCACGAGTACAACATTCTGAGTCTATTGGTACGTCAGTGAACGAAATCCTGAGAAAAAGTGGTGTGAACAAAAAAAAGATTTTTGTTTTAAAAAAATATATTTGTCATTTACTAGCATTCTTAACAAAAATGAAGTCGTGTATAAATTTGTTGGAAGCTTGTTTTTTTTTTTATTAAATTCGACTAACATTTATTTAAAATGGAACTGAGGTAAGTAAATTTACTTCGTCCTGTCTCCTGAATAATTAGTCTGCTATTATACTATGTAAATATTCCCATGTAAAGCTTAACTCACAGATAAATTAAAATTATGATTTTTAATTTTTTTAAATCAGTTCAACAAGTTTAAAGACTTCATTCTCACATCACTTTAATATAACTTTGCCAAACCAAATGACTGCAATTCTGAAAATTCCAATTAATTGCAATGTCATTCAGAAAATATAAATACATTCAGCTTTCATTAAAATAATAATCATGTATATTTCAACTTAACCCATTTTATTTTTCTTTAAAAATGATTCAAATTGAAACATCATTAAATTCAAAAAAAATAAAAAAAAAAACAGCAGCAACAACAACAACAAGAATAATAGGCGAACTAAAAGCGAAATAAATCCATTATAATTTTTTCTTATTTTTTTGTGTTTCATCTTCAAAAAAAGAATAAAAAAAAACATCTTCAACTACAAAAAAAAAATATTAAACTTTATAAAAATATTAAATTTAAATCAAATTTATTTAAGTCAAGAGAAAATGTTTCTTATTTATACTTAAACAGATTTTATTTGTCATATTAACTTGAGGAAAAATGATACTTTTCTTTTTTTTGTTGTATTGTTGAATTCAAACAACACAAAACGTACAGAATATCTCACATAATAAAAATAAATAAAATAATATATAAAATAAATAGATATAAAGAACATACAAAAATGACATAACAGAATTTGAATAGACTTTATTTTATTTTATTTTTATATATTATACATATATATTATATATATATATTTTTTTTGCTGTTCGTTCTCATAGTAAATAATATAATAAAAAACAGAAAATTCTATGCTGTTTGTTGCAAAAAAAAGACTAGAAGTAACTATACCTACGCGATGATGATGGTACAAAATAGCATACACAAAAAAAAAAAACTATGTTGGTAAAAAGTTCTTATATTTGTCTGCCTGTTCTGTCTGTATGCCAATGTATTCTGTTATGTATAGAAAAATTGCTTGAATATGCAAAATGAAACCACTTTTGTAAGTGGAGACGCGTTCATCTATTATTCTTTGATGTAAATTTTTAAAATAAATAACCGCGCGCGCGAGCACACACAAAAAAAAAACATTGTTATACAAAAAATGAAAATATTAAAAAGATCACGCGAGATGATATTAATATAAAAATATATCTTTCTGGTAAACAAAGAAGGAAAAAAAACTGAAATAAAGAAGTCAGTTTTGTTTTTATGAATTAAAAATGGGAAAAAAAATATATACATATAAATATACTTACTTATATCAAAAAAAATAAAATAAATTGTTCTTTCGACAGAATAAATTAATGACCAGAAATTAAATGAGATTGTCGTCGGTTATGTGTTTAAGACGATTTAATTGAAATAAATTTATGTAAATTACGGTTTGGTGATACATATTTAGTTTTAATATATGGATGTTCCTGGTTGTCGGTAAAATTAAAAGATAAACTGTTTAAAGTCGATGTCAGACACACAGTAATTAAATTATTGAGTGAAATGGGATTTTTTTTGCGAAATTTGAAGCTATGTGAAACAATAATCTCTCGTTTAAAATCAGCCCCAAGATTATATGATTTTGTTAAGTTCTATTATTCATAAGCCTATGTTTACTTTAATGCCGAATACACACACCCACACACACACAGAGTCCAGTTTTTTTTATTTATTTATGTCACGAGTTTAATAATTTTAAGTCCTGTCCTTAGTTATACTCTAAATCATTTCTAAAATAAAAAACACAGCAAAATAATTCACACAGAAAAGAATTGCAGAACTTACAACAAAATTTATTTTAGATTTTGATATAGATTGCATTACATGCAGATTATTGGTGATGTTTATTTTGCATTTATTTGTTGCTTTTCCATTTGAAAATATTTTCCAAAAACATATCTTGTGTAATTTTCACAATAATATCTCTTGAAATTCGGATATGAAACAAAAATACGGTTCCCAGTGGTCAACATAGTTCACTTTATATTATATTAAATCAATATATGCCACCCAATAATTGTTGAATTGTGCTTGCCGAAAGCATTATGCTATTCTCTAATAAAAAAAAATCTGTTTCTATATAGGTTTAGGTTAAGTAGATTCCATAAAAACAAATACAATTCAATATTATTAATTGCTTTGTATAATTAGGCTCGATCTCTAAACTTTCAAACCTATTAAATTATATACATAATTTATCGGAATGTAAATATTAATCAATTTTCAATCATGTATTTATGTATTTATATTATATAAATTATACGCAAAGCTAATGTTTGAATTGAGTGCAGCCATTCACCCAATATATAAAACTATAGTAAAGATATAAAATATAGTCAATATATGTACCTACTAATATGGAATATATATACTTACACAATTATTGTGTATATAGAGTGCGTTAAATTTATTTATGAAATTATGTTTATTTTTGTAAGACTGGTAAGAATTTATATTACATATTAAACAAAGAGCTCGATATGTTCGTACATGTACATCAAATACCTACATTTATTAGTAATTTTTAACTAAAACTTTGGCGATAGACATGTTTATAGGAAGTTTCTTTTCAATAAACAATATTATCTATATTATTTTTATAGAGACAGTATAACATTGAAAAATACACCACCTGTCCAACAACACCAATCAACGGAAAAAAAAACCCATCACAGTTTTTTTTTTTTTTAATATCATAAATACGCCTATAGATATTTATTTGTTTATTATTATTTTTATTGATTTTACAATTTTGTCGATATAAAAGTGAGTTCTGCTCATACATTCTTTGATATGTGTTCATACATTCTGTAAAATAATTAACATATTTCAAAAGTCTTTATAAGTTTCGTACAACTCTTTTCTCAAAAACTAGTTTTTGTAAGTCTAAAATACTAAAATGTATAACAAGGCCTTGAACATCAGTATTTTACACACGAAAAAAAAATTAATAATAAATAACAATCTGATTAGTTACAATGTTTACTAAATAAATGATTAATTAATGTTCACAGAAAAAGAATTGATTGATTAATATCTCAAAGACAACAAAAAAAAATCGTATGTTCAAAAAAAGAAGTAATGAGAAGTTTTAAGCGAAATATACTTATAACAAATAAAAATTGATTTTTGTGCTTTATTCAGCGTAGTCACTTTATATTTAAAAAAAAGAAGAAATCGGACAATAATAAATATGAGCAATATAAATCTTCATGCGGTATTTTGGTGAATATTTTGTTTTGAAAATGAATAAATTAATTTCTGCGTAAATTCCTAGAACTGTTTAAATAATCAGAAAACATTATAAAAACAAAACATAAGGATTTGATATAAAAGAATAGTTATCATTTATTTGTGTTCATTTAAAAGAAATTATTATAATTATTAAAATTATTAAAATAAAAAAAAAAGAAAAACTATCTTAAAATTGGAGCAGTATTACAAAAAATATTAAACTGATGGCATAATTTTCCATAATTTTTTTTTAAAAATAAGAAGAAAAAAAATAACAAACTATTTCATAATATGAAATTACTATTAAAAATTTAAACGATCTTCAAATATTATAATGCCGTTCGTCGTCATGAATCAAACCAAAAACATTTGCGAGAAAAGTTTTCCCTTTAAGCCATAAGCGAAATGGCACAATATTGTATTATAAGTTGTACCAGTTCTGTGTAAAAATATGTATGAAATGTTTTGAGGGCTTCCTCTCAGCCAGAAACTGAGCACAATTTCATGTAAACTTTTTTATATAATCGTATATAATAGAATGAGAATGCCACTGAATATATTGTGTAATACTAAAAGCATACAGCACAAAGTTATAATTAATGTGCTTTGTTTAATATGAGAAATTGTATTATAATAATATCGTCTGGATTAAATAAAAATTGTATTAAAGATAGTTTTGGTAACTATGTGAATTTGCGATCATTGTTGTTCACGATGTGATATTATTCAGTCAGGTGATGTGGAGAGGGAAGGAAGATAATTTACTCAGATTCTATTAAAGAGAACGTACTTTAGAACTTACGAGTTAATACTTATTTTCATTTGTAAAAAAAAATGAGTGATTTCGAAAAGGTGCATCCATTTTTCAATGAAATTTTCTTAATAACATTCCGTCTTGTTTCATTATAAACAATGGTAAATGTGCTAGACTAAAAGAGCTTAAAAAATAATTCAAATTGAACATAACATTTATAAAGATAAAATATTCACAGCCAGAAACTCACTAGGTACACATAAAATATACTTCAGGTATGTTGAGTCACAATTTTCTTATTCTGTTTACACTTTTTCATAGCCTCTAAGCCGACTAAGAAACATACGCTTCTGTTCAATCCATTTTCATCAAATCGAATACAATTCCATAGAAATTTCATCAACACTTTTCTAACGATTATATTCACTATAAAATTGTACACAAAATATAGTGATAGTGAACATCATACTTTTCTTTCTGCACATTCGAATTGAACACAACAAAAATGAATAAAAAGAAAACAAAACAAAACAAAACAAAAATAAATGCAAAAGAAGATGGAGAAGAGAAGCTCATCAGCAACAACAAAAACCAAACTTTATATCATTTTGTTTGTCTACCATACTTACGAATAGTCAATACCATATCAATGTTATAGAAAAGAAAATAGAAAATGTCAATTTATAATAAGTAAATAATATAACATTTAATGCTCTTGAAGTTATTTCTATTTTCAATTTGTGATCTGACAATTGCGGAATTTTATTGAGATGTTATAAATATAAATAATATGTTGTTATTCTGTAAGTAATATGGAAAAGTATTCGATTTGTATCGGTTTTTATCTAACATTTTCCTTACGAGATTCAAATAGAGATGATGAGGGTTAAGGATCAGTTTTCTTCTATTTTTTTTTTAAAATGTGTTCAATTTTCAAATACTTATTTTTATTCAATTTAGATTATTTGTATAAAAAATAAAAAAAATAATTAATTTAAAGGTTATATCCGAATTTCCACTTCAGACAATCAATTTTAATTTCAATACAAACATATAGATATAATTAATTCATTATTTATATCACCATTAACATTATGTTTTTATTAGAAAATTAGTGGTACACAAAATTATGCTTCTCTTTTTCTTTATTTTATTTAATGTACTTGTACAGGTTGTACATATAATTATGGTTATCATGTCAAAATGCGACTTAATGTATTTTATTTATTTATATTCAAATATAATGAAAAAAAAAAGTAGAATAGAAAAAAAAACGAGATAAAAATTAATAAAAAATTATTATTATTAATCAAATACCAAATTTCACATTTGCTGTAATTCTTTCCGGCCGAAAAACACATGATATTTTCAATATAAATATAATTATGTAGTTTCTCTGGTCTGTTTTTGTTTTTTTTATTTTTTTTTTTGTTAAATATTCCATAATTATGTGTATCCAGTTCAATATTAAATACTTTAACAATAAATTATAAGTAATTTGTCTAAAAATACAAATTATATCCACGTTTTTCTTTCTTTTTTTTTGCCTTTTTATTAAAATGTTATCATTATCGAAAACTTTAACATTATTCACTTTTGAAAGTAAAATATTTTTCTCGTGTCGTCAACAATCAATACAATTTTATATAAAAAAAAATAAATAAATACTTAGCATTTTCTTGAACAGCAAACCATTCAATTAACGTTACAACGGAAAATAATAATATTATTTATAACTTTCTAGAAAAGAAAACAACAATAATAATAAATTTATAAAATCATATACATATCATAATTTCCATTTCTTATATCGTTTTCTTGCTTCTTCAATAGCATTTCTACTGAATTGTTTGCAGTTATAATAACATTAAAAATGAAAATTATACAAAATAACAAAAAGTTACCGCCAAGTTACATCCAATTTTTATAAATAATATTGAAAACGAATGATAATTCAAAGTCTCACAACAAAACGGGTTGATCGATTGACACCTGATAATATCTAATTATTGTTCAACTGAGTTTGAAATATACAAAAATTATTCGTTTCTATTTTCATCTTTTTCTCACATCGGGTTGTACGGTTCTATTCTATACTACATATATGTTAAGTGATAAATACCAAATTCCGTCTAAACAAAACAAGATATAATATTTTATTATTTATTACCATCAGGCATATTCGATTTTTTTTTCTTTTCTTTCTCTGAATGTTATATTGCCTCGTTTGGATTCAGTAAACCGCGCGCGCTATATAACCTTATTTTAGACATTTTTCATTTATTTATTATTTTTTTTTTCTTTTCTTTCTTTTGTTTGCTGTTTTCTTTTTATTTTTTTTCTCGATATTTTCGTTTTTAGATATTTTTCTTAACCTTTATTTTTCTTTTTATAGCAATCTGATTTTCAATAAATACATGATATTAAGTAGCTGTATATTGAATAATAATTATTCAATTCAATTTCTGTACAATAAATATTAACGCGTACATTATAATACAAATATATAATTTATTTGAATTAGAATTTGATTATAATGTTGTATATCTGCTATTATGTGTATTTATATACAATACACATTTGATTGAGTATTAAATAATTTGTGGTAATTAGTTTCTATGTAATTTGATTTATTTATCATTATTTATTATGATTTCACATTTATAATTTATGTTTTCATATTTCAATAATTGAATGTTTAGGACAAATTGGTATGTATGTCAAATATGGAATATGAAAACACACATTAGACTTGTATTATTTTTTCTAATATTCATGAGAATTAATTTTTGGTGTATAAAGTATATATAATTATAGAGTGTATTAAAGTTGTAGTAATTTTTCATTTTCATTGCTATAGGCTATAGTTTAACGCAGAAAGACGAATGAATTGTATTTTTTTTTAAAATAAATATCTCGATATTTTTCTGTGACTACAAAATATTTATTCACAAAAAAATTATACCTATTATTTTGAACATTAGGTACTGAGTGTTTAAAATACACAGTTTTCGTACATTTTTTTTTTTTTTATTGATGTATTCAGAGTTAGTAGATTTTGCAAAATTTTAAAAATGCCCATCACATTGCCTTAAATTAAACTGTAATTAGTTATTGACAAAATTCTCTAAAAGTGACTGATTACATACAGCGGGTCAATTCTTGAATCATTCGAATATTATTCGCATGGTATCTGTTCGTATACTTTCGTACGCATGGCACCGATATAATACAATCAGCCTAACTTAAATTCTTTTATGTTTCCTTCGTTTATTCGATTGCCGCTTCGATTGATAAAAATCATGCAAAACGAAAACAATACCCAATAAGCAGAAAATCACTCAAAAACACTGAAAGAAGGTGATTTCACGGTAATAGATTGGTTATATCACGGTACTTTTTGAGCTTAATGTCCTAGGAAAACAGGGTGTATATTCAGTGATTTCTATTGGGATGGATAATCACCGTGATATCGCCAAGTGATATTACCGTAATATCACCCAAATAAATACAATTGGTGATATTAAAGTGATTTTCGAGCGATAAGTGAAATCACTGGATAAACACCCTGTTTCCCTAGGACATTAATCTCAAAATCTACCGTGATATCACGGTGAGAACACTAAACACAATGTTTATTGGGATATATTTAACTGTGAATGACCACTCGTTGTTATTCGAAATAATTTGCATGTAAATAGGTGAAATTATGAGGAAGGCATAAAATAAATTAAAATAATCAGATAGCACTACATCGTGCATACGAGAAAGTATGCGAACAGTGTACCATGCGAATAATATTCGAGTTATTTAAAATCATAACTCAAATTGTATCCGAAATTAAATCATCCTTATTAAAAATAAGAAAAAAAAAATCAAAATTTAGAGTCATTTTGAAAATAAACATTTTAATAATAAGCGCTATTCAATTCTAAGAAATAATTCCGTTTTCTGCAATATTTTGGACACATGTGCTGGTTCTATTAAGCGACAACTTTTTTCTTTTTTGTTTTAGCCAAATATCATAAGTTATTTTATCACTTTATCAAACTAATTTAAATTCTGAAAATTAAACAAAAAAAAACAAAATATATTTATTATTTATATTTCAAACCTCTAGACTTTCTTACGTCTCCGTCTGTTTTTCTTTAAAATGAATTATAAATAAATTCGTTAAGAGAAATAAACGTATTTTTCAACGCCCGCGCTCGTCCACTAAATTACAATGAACGTATACAAACCCAGAATATATACATAATAATAATGAAATAAATAAATTAATATTCAAATTTTTTTGTTGAAAATTACAGAAAGTTAAATATTTATTTTATCATTTCTATGGTACCGAAATTCAAAAATTGCGAATACATAAAATAATATTCTATTCGATGTATGTATTATAAATAAAACAATTTGATATTAGTTAAATGTTTATTAACATTCATATCAACGTTTTTACTGCTTTTGGAACAATTTTCGATGTAAATGCTTTCAATGTTTATCATGCAAATTCTATTTAAATTGATTTATTCATTATTGCATTACATTGAAATTCTAATTTTAAACTAATTGAATATTCAATATTCGACAACAAAAATTCGTAGATTTTTGTAAATCGTGTCTGTGTTTTAAGTTTTTTATTATATTGAATAATAACAGTTAATCAAAGGTCTTGCGTAAATTATATTTCCACAAAAAAGAAAAACTTTCAACAAACATTAAATGTTATAAAATGAATTTAACAAACATTGTCTTGGAACATCAAATGTTATTCAAAAATATTTTTTTTTTTTTTTAGTAAGAATCTCTCAGTTTTCTATGTTGACTGTGAGTTCTTGCACTTTGTAACCAGTAAAACAATATAAATTCTTAAATAAATAGAAATGTCGATTTTGTTTAGTAGCTAAAGAGAAACTTGCAATAAGAAAGTTGAGAAAGATAATATTTGGTATGCTGCAATGGAGCTCGGCCTGAGATGTTTGTTCCAATAGGGGGTTTGTGACACATACAACCATCCTGGCGTCGGAAGTCCTGTAAACAATACAATCAAATTATTTGTAAACCTATAAAAATATTGTTTTTTTTGTATTGCTAACAAATCAAATAAAAAAAAATTATAACCCTACTGGAATTTAGGTATACTTTTTGTATACCATGGAAAGTCGTTTTTGGAACAAATTGTATACCTATTGCATACCTACACCTCCCAACGTACATTTTTTGTATAACTATAACTTCATAGGTGTAATTTTTTTTTTGAAAAATATATATTATATGGCATACTTTATATATTTTGCAAGGTATGTACAATATATACGAGTACCTTGTAAGGTATATGAATTATACCATATAAAGTATTTTTTGCAAAAAAGTATACTGTGGAAAGTATACACTTGTTCCAAAAACAACCTTCCATGGTATACCCAAATTTATTTTATGGTATAAAAATTGTTTTTTTATTTTTTTTTTATCGTCGACTAATTTGAAAATATGAAATGTTTAAAAAAGATATTTAAAAGTTTTTTTTTATTAATAAAGTCCGCGGTACCTAAGAAGAATATCCATATCAGTATGGAAACCTTTTAGTTATACTTTTCATTTACGTTTCATTTGTTTGCTATTAGTTTATATGTATTTTTCCTTTCTTTAATTTGTTTCGTTCATAATTATTTTTTTTTATACGCTGACTCTCTCTCTCTCTCTCTCTCTCTCTCACTCTCTGTTTTCTAATATTTAATTATAAAATACAAAAAAAAATTACTATTAGAAGAAAAAAAAATGTTTTATATTTTAAGTTTTTTTTATTTACATTTCAAATAAAGCGAAAAAAAAGTTCCAAATATCCATTTAATAATAATGATAAATACGTGTATGTATACAGCCAAATGAAATAACCAGCACAACTCAGTAATGAGACATTTGCATTGGAAATTGTTTCCTTTCTTAATTACATTTTCCCCATAATTTTCAATTTTATTCGGGTCAAATGCAAAATTGTTTCGTAATTTTGTACAGTTTATTCTTCTTTTATATGTACAGCGCTATAGCAGGTAATTTTATTATTAGGTATAAATACTTATTAGATATACAATAGAATGTAATAAAATGGGTACCTCTGAGTTTCCACAAAATATAAATATTGGAAGAGGAACTAAGTATTTGTGATTGGATTTAATGTTTATGTATCAACATTTTCTAAAATTTGTGCTTGCTGAAGTTTGCGAATAAAATCTTGTCAATGTGAGAAACATTTGGCTAACACCGAATCCGATTGACTCTGCATTACCTACGTTAATGTCATATATCAATAATGCCTATTCTATAATAATGTAATAGACGACCTTCAAAGTCAAATCTGATCCTACCTATACTAACTTAAAAAAGTGAATTACAATTTAATCCGCCTCATAGAGTACTATCATATGGAAAATAGTTTGCTTTAGAATATTTCAATTTCTTTGAGAAACAGATGATACCTGCACTATAATTTTACATAAGATAAATTACATTTGATCGTACCATACCCATTAGAAAATGAACGGTATTTAAACGTACAGTAAATTATCAGTGATGGTTTACTGGAAAAGAGTGCTTCTCAACTGGAGGCTCTTTATTCAAGAAATAATCTTATTGTAATTCACTTGTAAATATATAAATAGTGTTGAAAAACTTTATTTGTTTTTTTTTTTATAAGTTGTATTTATCATTTATTCATTTTTTTGTGTTACAATTGTAATAACAAATTAGGTATTTTTATGAG